>VJWM01000354.1:0-42849 GCA_010909165.1 Anthoceros angustus | reverse complement strand
TGGCCGCCGCGATCGGTGGTGTGCTGGTCAGCATCACGACCGCCATTGCGGTCTTCGTTTCCTTATGACTTAAGGCAGCCGATATGGCGACACGGGTTCAACAAAGAAGAAGAAGCGGGGCCTGATTGTTTGGGTCCTGCTGCCGCTGATTACGCTGGTGGCCTTCATTCCGTTCTGTTGCTGCTGATCGGTATGGCGCCGACCTTGGTTGCGCTGTTCATCGACCGGCGTCCGGAAAAATATGCGGCCTATTGCGTGGGGGCTTCAATCTGTGCGGGGCGATCCCTATCTGCTGAAGCTGATTCTGGGCGGCCATAATTTTCAGGCTCTGGCGGTATCCTGACCAACCCGATGGCGTATTGCCATGTATGGGGCGGCTGCCGTTGGCTGGGGTTTTCCACACGCCGGAAATCGCGCTGCGGATCGCGTCGATGAAGGAGCGCCAGTTGATTAGCGGCATGAAAAGCGCCAGGAACAATTGGTCGAGGAATGGGGCGAAAAATCGTTCCGGTTCGCGAAGACATCTAGCCGTTCATCCGATGCGGCTGACGTTTCAAAATCTAGCGCGAGATCGCCGGGCATTTTGTTTGGGCATGCCTGTAATTCAACCAGGGCGATAGTCATTTCTGGCGGATTTCTTGCCTAAAGTTCATTGGACCGCAGTGGGAAAGGGCGCCAGCATAAGGCCCAGACATCCTCCCATCGCTGGGGTCCGAGTACAGGTATGGAACGCGTGCTTTTCATTGCTACCCTGGTTTTTGGTCGTGACGATCTCCTTCGTCGCGGTTCAGAGCGGATCGCACGTCCGCCGAACCTTATCCTTCAACCTTGAAAAGAGTTAGAAGTACAAACCGCGTTGGTTATGGTTGGCTTAGCTTAACCCAGCATGGTCATACCCTTTGGTATCTAGTAATCAAGAGGTACAACTCTTGACACGTATAAAAGGCTAAAGCCCACCTTTTGTAATCAGTTGTATCAATTAGTAAAGCACTAAACTTTGATCAAACGCTTCCGCAAAGCACCCCAAACTTGGTATCAAAGCATAGTTTGATTATTAAGTTCATCATGCAGTATGATGTGAATCTAGATGTTCTTCTAATATGCAACGTCTTTCTAATGCCTTTGGTATTTTTTTTATGCAACTATTTTATACTTATTCATAGATTCTTTTATATTCAACCAAACATATTTTACTAATAAAATAATTTGGATTCTTCTATGATTAACCTTTATATTCATTAAAGTTTCATGGCTCATTGCCACGCTATCATTCTTCCTTGCACAAGACTTCGTTCCGTTCTTATTTCACTTAAAGTCACAACATGGCAAGAACACACTCAAAGAATAAAACTAGTGCTAGAAGACTTAGAGATCACAACAGAGGTGGTCATCACCACTCCTCTCGTTCATCACCACGTGGCTCTATCTTTAGAAATCTTCTAAAGTTAGGAACAACAATTGCTAAAGCTCTCTCTGTTTATCTTCGAACAATGGAAGGAAGAACAACTTTCTTGATTCGTCCTGTAGTTGTCCAAACTTTTGGATGTCAAATCTTCCTAAAGGACGCTGGTCAAGAAGTTCGGATTCAAGTCTACAACGGTATTGTGGAGATGTATCCAGCAGCCAGCACCAATTATCATCTTTCCGGCATCACCCTGTTTCTCCTCGATATACTCCTGCCACACCAACTCACTCCTCAAAATTGTCATCTACAAAGAGGTCACCTAAGCATGATCGATTATTTACTAGCTTAAGGAGGAGGAAGTGGTATCTGGCAAATGGTCGTTCTATCAAAGATTCAGGCATCGGAAGCCCCAAGGTTTTTTGGCACTTGCCCGTATCTGCTGTGCTTTCTAAACAACAAACTGGTAGCCTGCACAGCTCTTATACATCACACACAGCATGTGATCAACGTAGATTTGAGACCTCATATCCTGAGGCAACTTCTTGTGGTTTAACTATACCAGCTAGCCAGCCTGCTAAGCAATGCATTTCGTATCAACAGCTGCAGGTAGACATTTCTGCTGCTACAACCTTTCTCTCAGAATTTCAGACTTCTAAGCAGAGATCTATCATAGAGGCTACACAAGGTGGCTCGCCAATCAAAGACGCCCGCTTTACAGCTTTCCCCTCTTCAAAACTGCAGGCCGTTGAGGTCCCTATAGCTGGATTACCAACAGATTCATAATCGACCAGAGATTTGATCAAATGTCACACAATGGTTTCTAGCCTGGAGACTCAGCAATTCTGTTGCAACTGCCCGCCATCCACGGTGCATCGCTCTGGTATGCAGATTTCTGGTGGTACGGACGCCCACATGCAGTTGCAGCCCCAGATTCCTGCAGCCACGCCTCCAGGCATCCAAGTCCAGATAGTTGGCCATACAACAGCCGCATGCCTCCTTCTTAATCCCTCTTAGGCGCCTAGACTGCGCGCTTTTATTGCCCTGGTGCGCCCCTAGGCGATCTGTCCCCGGTGCAGATCGAAGGAGTCGGATCTACACCGCTCGCTGGAGGCATCGCGGCAAGGCCCCAGCGTGAAGACGTACCGGAGGGCCACGAATCGGTGCCCCGGCCCTTAAAAACTTAATAAAGTTTCTTTCGGGGTGCCGTTTCGCACCCCCTCTTACCCATTTCCATCCTCTGATATCTTAGGTTCCTGGCTTCCGATTAGATGTGCCTCCTCGGCCAGCGGACGTGACTTTTGGTAGCTCGGTAACTCTTTATAAGTCACCCGCAGCTGTCGTTCTTATATCTATTCCAGCTTCAGCAATCAAACAAGAGCCCTTGTCGCCGCGCCTTCAATCTGACGACATTGCTACTCAGCATTATTTTTATGAGCGAGCTGGTGCTACTGCTCAAGAGCTATTCCATTTGGAGTGTCATCATCTTTGGGATCATCTTCATCGGACTCTACGAGTCGGTGCAATGTGCCCATGATTCACAACTTTCTTACGCCATGCCCCTAGCGATCGTGGCATAGTTCACTGGGCTGTTTGATTTCTCACAACTAACATTGGCCTTCTGGACCTTTATCAGAATAACACTTGATTTGCTCATATTCAAGCATTGCTATATATTTGAAGACTTCTTGGCTTCTTGTCATGACTTGGAGTTAGCAGTTCTTCTATATATATATATATATATATCTACTTCTATTTAACAACTATTGCTTGATTCCATCACAATGGCCTCCTCCCCAAATGTGCCACCCATTCCCATCATCAATTATATGAATGTGACATCTGATTTTAAGGAGAAGGACCGTTTCGACAACACTAAGTTCGAAATATGGTCCAAACATATGCATTCTGTCTTGAATACCAGAGATCTACTTGGCATAGTTGATGGAACTGTCCTCAAGCCCATTGGGCCCTCGCCTGCCCTCGACTCCTGATTGAAACAAGACAAGCTTGCTATGCATATCCTTATCTCGGGTCTAGATGAAGTCACTCTTCATCATATTGATGGTGCTACTATTGCTGCTGAAGCTTGGCGGCAGCTAGTAGATATTTTTCAATCTACCAATGTCATGACATTAGTCACGGTCATGTAATTTTATTCCTTGCATGCATAATAATGAAACATTGGTACATATGTTGGAAGTTTCGTTATCTTGAATGACTTAACGAGGCACTCCTTGTCAAATTGAGCTTGTGTCCAGCTGGCGGCCTCCCTTCACTTGACTTTCAAGCATTGTGTCTCTCGAATGGCACAGTTCAAGAGGCGCATCGGTAAAAATTTGGCGCCTCCTGGAGGCTTCCAGATGATGAAATATATCTAGCTTAGGGCACTATTCATTAGGGCCGTTTTACTTAAACATTAATTTAGACCTAGGGCATTTAGTAGTTACCTAGTTAGTTGCTCTAGATAGTTAGTTGTTATATTAGTTGCAACAACTTAGTGGTTACAACAACATATTGTAATAACCACGATAACCACCTGGCCTATATAAAGGCTTGTACTTTACTCTTTAATCAATTCATTGTATTGTATCTCTTCTATCTAAGAGCTATTGATTCTCATCATGGTATCAGAGCATTATGCTCTTCGTGATTGAGCACCCTTGCTTGCCTATGCTCAAGGCACTCCTCTCCTCAATGCATTTGCGACTTCAACTTTTCATTTGAAGATCATGCAGCGTGGAGAACTTGCTTTAATGACAGCAGCTTTCGACTTGCATAAAGTCGTGATGCCACATTCGTGCATCAATCTCTATCTGTGATAATGCTTTGGTAAGTCTATACGCATTACAGTTGGAATATACTCTAACCTCACTGTTTGGTCTCAGCTGCATGCCTCACAAAGTGGTGATGCGCCACATATGCTTAGTTCGGGCATGGTAAGCTGGTTAGAGCTAGAAAGCAAGGCGGTAGTTGTCACAATAGATAAGCTGTGGGACTCTTCTGCTCCTGACCCATATCCGCTAGGAGTCATCGCAGCCAGATTGCTTCCTTCGCAGCTTGAATCGAGGCGGAATATTACGCCCGGTGGAAGATAAGGAAGCTTGATTGTTTGTTTCTTCGACGACCATGTAACTGCTCCACCTGCAAGTAAGAAGGCATAGGCGGAAACTGACCTTCTCGTGTCTTGGTCCGCTGCCCAGTCAGCATCACAGTATCCTATGAGAGTAAGGTCTTCCTCTCCATCGCTTCGTCTTGTGTAGTGAATTCCATGGCCACTAGTCCCTTTGAGATACCTCAGAATTCTCTTGGTTGCTGACCAATGGGCTCTGCCTGGCTCCTTCAGGTATTGGGACACCAAGCTAAATGGCAGAGCAACATCTGGTCGAGTGTGATTTGAGCAAAATATGAGTGACCCCACTGCTTGTGCGTATGGCACAGCCTCCATCTCATGCTTCTCTTGGGCAGTCTGTGGAGACTGCTGAACAGACAACTTGCAACCAGCTTCAAGAGGAGTGAGAGCTGTCTTGGCTTCAGTAAGTTTGTACTTGAACAACATATCATAGATGTACTTTTCTTGACAATGTTCATTGTGGCATGTCTCTCTGGGCGAAGTTCAAAGCGGTGGAAAGCTCTCCAACGTCCACCATGTCGAAACGACCCGGCAATGAGACCTTTAACACGGGTAATCCTTCCATGTGTGTTCCCAAAAAATACAATCATCTACATAGAGTGCCAAAATAACAAACCGCCTTTCTCTTGAGGGAGATACGGTTGTGTCGACAGCAACTTTTAAGGCCGGACCTATCAAGAATTCATCTATGCACTTTTGCAGAGGACTCACCATATAAGGTCTTCAAGAGCTTACACCCAATCCTCACTTCGGTAGCTCATATCCTCAGTTTGCATGAAGATCTCTTCCTCTAATTTCCCATGTAGGAATGCCGTTTTAACATCCATTTGGTGGATGTCTTGGAAAAAGCGGAACCTGTAACCAACAGAACTCTTAGGGACTGAGCCTTTACAACAGGGGAGAAGGTGTCATGATAGTCTAAACCAGGGACTTGTGAAAAACCACGGGCTACTAACCTAGCCTTGTACTTGGCTATGCTTTGTTGGAAATAAAGCCAACATTAGGATAAAGAACTTAGGGTTTCATTAAGTGAACCGTTTCAGAGTTTAGTATTTAAACAATATACACATACAATTTTGTATTCAATTTATTGTTTTGTATCAAGTTTTGTTGCACCAAACTACTCTCCGTAAATTCTCATGGTATCAGAGCTCCAAATGCTCTCTACTTTTCTCAAGGCATAATGCCTGGCCGGGGTAGACCTCGTGCAGATCGATGTCAACAAAGGAGACGACGTTGTGGTAGTACTAGTAGGCTACAAAACACAAACCAAGTTCCTATAGACTCTGTTCTGGATCTGTACGAGGCTAACTACCCTAACATACGGCTAAGACAGTGGGTTGATAGAAATGAGGGCACAGCAAGTTCCAGAGCGCGTGCCATCAGGCTGCAGCAGTTGAGAACCTCTGAAGTAGATTCCCTCTACCGAGCCCGGTGCATAGCTAGGAACCAGCCTGATCCTCGTTCTCAACCATTCGTCAAGCGTGCTGAGGAGGAATCCACAACTTCAGCCTTATTCCCCAACACACCTAGATTCTGTCCTATTGCTGACTGGGAATTACAAACTTTGGATGAAGTGTGCAATTATCCAAATCACCACAGGACAATTAGGTGGCTGAGGGGAGAAACATCTGCAGCAGACGACGCAGTTGCTGCTGGAAAATCTACTTCCTACAAGAAGCAAGTTGTGAGATTGGTGAAGACAAGCAAAATCGATGGAGGTTCCTTAGGGACTTCCCTTGAGAAACTCCTCTTCAATCAGCACATCCACGAGACGGTGTCGCTCATGCAAGTCGCCGACACTCAAATTTCCGAATTGGAAACATCTCAGGATTCTTTGGAATGATGCGTGCGATGGATCTTGGCCAAGGATTTTCCACATAATTCTTGCCAGCGAGCGGAGATTCCATCCTATGACCCTGCTTCCGCTGGCGGGGAGCGCTGGAGACGCGAAGCGGTGCGCATCGTCAGCAGTGGCTCTTGGCGTGGATTCAAAGCGTCACAATTGCATTACTGACTCTTGGCCTGCTTGCATCTCTTTGCTTTTGTTTGGTCCATCAACTGACATGTCTGTTCACAAGACTAAGAAGTGTCGGTTAGAAACCCTAATTAAAGAACTCAAACGATACTTTTGAAAAGTTGTGTCTTTTTCACACTTACACCTTTCGCATCCGAGAATTGATCAGGGAGCTAGCTTAGGGGAGACCATCATCCATCCCTCCCAATTTGTCCCCTCAACTAGCCCCCTGGACACGCATCGTTAGTATCACATGAGTATCATTTAGGATTAAATACGGCCAGACATAGCTAACCTAGTTATTTTTCCTTTCAAGCCATAGTTTTGAAAGGGACTTAGCCATTCGCAATGAGTACCTATAAGCATAGTGCATCGACATCGGCTTAGGTGGTGTGAGCATGGTTAGGTGACCACTAATTTCGGAAGCAGGCAGTCTCTAAGTGGTGTTTTGCATTACGTTCAGATTTTTTAACAATTGAAATTATGCCCATTTTGACCGATATTTTTAGGGCTATTCGCTTTTAACTTCATAGATATATTTAATTTTTTATTTGGAAAATTGATTTATTTGATATATTATTGGTTTAAGTCTTGCTATATATGCTAGGGACAATTTATTATACAAACTCGTAAGTGACCGACGGGGAAGGCAGAGGAAACGAGCGGGATGCTCGTTGACTTTTAAGGGTGATAATGAGGTTATCCACTTCCATCGTGCTCCTAATGTTGAGACTCACAAGCATTGGATTTGTGCATGCATCACGATCGAGCTCAACCTTGACGGCAGTCAGGAGGACGTTGTCACCATGTGGAGTCCCTACATGGGTTTTGCTAGAGCTATGTCGGGCAATAGGTGGTGTGACGGCAGGTGATTGCGCTGGTCGCTTGGGGTCGGAACCGCTTACGCCGGACGGTAGCTCGGTGGTGCGGCGTGGCTTTGCGAGGGCGTTTGGTCCGTCGTGCGGCCTTTTTCGTGGAACGTGGAGCGTTGTGGTGCGCGGCAGTGGTGGGCGAACTCAGGCACCACCCTTGAGGTTTTCCTGGTGAGTCCCTATATGTCTTCGCTAGAGCTTTCGCGCGGAATAGTAGGTGTGTGGCGGTGGATCGTGAGAACCCGCTTGGAGTCGAACGCTTTCTACGGCCGGATTTGGGAGCTCGGTGGTGCAGGCAATAGGCGGTGGGTTTGTGCGAAGGCGTTTGGGTTCGCCACGCGGCCGCCCGCCTGAACGAGGAGCGCTGGTGCCAAACGGGAGAAGGACAAGGCACCACCGCTTGAGGTGAAGGACACCATGTCACTAGCGAGTAGGGTGAAGGCTCTGGGCGGAGCGCCGGCGATACTTCCGGTGGTGTGTCAAGCGCCTCCTGCAAGCAAGATGGACAGAACGCTAGGCGCCAAAGGCTAGGTTGGATAGAGCGCAAAGGTGTGCGGCTGCAAGGACACGACATTCTGAAAAATTGTGGGGAGCATTGGTGTTGGCACTACGGTGATATGGAATTGTCAACTACGGTGTGAATGTGAGATGTCAACTACGAGTTGGACTAAAGGAGGCTATTGGAGGTGAAGATGAGATCAAGAGGCATTTTGGGGATGTCACTAATGGGAACGATGGATACCTCTTGGGGATCATGACCCTCTCGACAGAGTGGACGCATGTTGATAGTCTTGTTGAGAAGTATGGGCGGGCTCCAGTTGCATCGCAAAGGGTGCCACGGTTTGTGGCACTTGGGTTCCTAATCGAGAAGAAGCTTGGCAAGCGTGTGAATTGGTTTGAGTACTATTTAGGCTTGAGAAGAGGAAGCGGGATAAGGCGATGCGATGGAGAAGAAATCACAGGTGTGGAAGTCCCATCCGCAGAATACAACGATTCTTCACAACTGTTGTGGTGGCGGTGATGATGCAGAGCGGAGGTTGATGTGGAAGAGTGTTCCACTGCCGTGAGCCGAGAAGCCCACGGCGATCCTCCCAAAGAATCTGGAGCTCCGAGTTGGGAAGAGGAAGCTGAAGGCCATGAAGAAGGACGGACCGCCGCAAAGAATGTAGAAGAGGAGGCCGGCAAGAAGGGAGACGAGGAGTCTCCAATTGATTGCTGCAGTGGGCGAGAAAAGTGACACCGGCCAGCACGTGTCTTGAGCCATGGGCACCAAAGGTTGTCATGGATGAGGTCCTGGGAAAAATTGTGCGAGTTGGAAGCTTTTGGAGGAGGCTGTTTGTCAAAAGATGGGGAGGAGGCACTCTTGGATTTGGGCAACACCAAGGTCCAGCTTGCCGACATGGTCATGAATAGTGGAGGGCTTGACGAGAGTATTCGCGAGACTCAGACAAAGATTCAAATTCGGCTTGACAAAACTAAATATTCCGAGGGTGTTTGACCGCTTGAAGGAGAAAAGTGAGGAACAAGCTCCGGACACCGGCTTCTCTTGAAAACATGAGGATGTTCTCCGCTTCAACAGCATGTAACATGGATCACTGCGTGGTGTCGGCTCCCGCCTCCCGCCAAGTCATGCCCCGAGCAGGTAGTGTTTGTACGGTAAGGGGTGGATTCTTCTTGCACACGGACGAGGTGTCCGTGATGTTTTCCTTATGGTGATGTGCCGCATGTGGTTGGGTGCTGTGACGCTCACGGATGGTGAGGTGGTGGTAGGGGTGCTCAAGGGGTGGTGACTCATGTGTTCTCTGGTGGAAGGGTGGGTGATCACTTGACGGATGGTGAGGAATTGGTCTGTGTTCATCCGGGTGTCCCGTGAGCTTTTGGTGGCCTTGGTGATGTAGTGCATGGCTTGTGTGCGGTTATGGCCTTCTGTAGGGGTAGGTCGGTGGCATGGTGGCATTCGTGATGTAGTGGTAGGTTGGTGGGCGTGGTGGCTGGTGATGTCATGGTTTCGTGGATGGGTTCTGGACTTGGTGATGTAGTGGTGGGGTGGCGGAGAGGTGGCCTTGGCACCACCTAGTCATGTGGTGCCAAGGCCAAGGTGATCCCTTTCTCACGCAACCTGGTTTTCCTTCAAAGCCGCAAGCTCGTGTGTCCTAAAGTGTAATGTGTGTCATGGCGGTGTGGTACGCAGTAACGAGATGTGTTCACTCCATGTGGCCATTGCTTCCACGATATCTCACTGTATCGCACTTGACAAACATTGTTGCCGCCCACGTCCGTGGTGCAATGCGATGTGCCTGCATCATGGTTGAGAGCGAAGGGTTGGTGATCAAAGCACCGAGGAGAAGCTCCTTCCATGGGAACAGGACCAGAGACACTTGGGAGAAAGAGTTCCTCGAGTGCATTGGAGACCCGCGACCATGACACGATGGAAAGACATTGAGTCACAATCACCAAGAAGAATTGGTTGGCCACACCAGAAAGAAAAAATCTTGAGTCTCCAATATGTATGTTCCACGCCTCCGGTTTGTTGTCTTGTCCATTTTCGTTGGAAGTCCGACTAAATTTTGTCATTCACAAAGATCGAACTCGTCCGTGGTGCAATTATGCCAACCGACGCCGATGTCAACGTATTTCTCCGCACCGTGTAGCTGATGAATTTGCTTGCAAGGCGAAGGGAGGCACATGAAGCCTACGTGAATTCCTTCGCAGACCCCAATGCCCGGAGGAAAAGCCTCGTTGTTCGCGCATGTTTAAATGATTACTCGTACAGGTGCTAGACTCACAAATTGAAGATGACGTTGTCCCCACAGTGACCACACGAGCCCTCCGCTCGGACATAGCTCCTACTCCACCAAGGCCGCAGACACAAGGTCCCCACAGGGTTGAAGTTGGTGAGGAATGCACGCAAGTTGGCATGTGCGTGTTCCTCCGAAGGACAGTGTGTGGGTTTGTGAGGGCATTGCTTTGTTGAAACTAGATCTGTTGTCTACACTTTGAGTACATGTTTGTCCGCTAGGATGACCAGCCACGACAAGCTACAACGGTGGCCGCCCACCGCCTCGTTGGTCACGGTGTAGGTGCGTCTTAGCATGCATACGTGCCTTCCACCGGTATTCGAGTGGAGGTGTGGATGTAGGTGATGAAATGGTTGTGGTGTCCAGAGTCTTGTGAATCAAGTGATAACTTGGAGGTGGCGCAATTGAATGTGTTGATAAATGTGACGAATCGCAGAGGAGTCGTGGTGTTCTACCCACCAATATCTTGGATCATGTGGCAAGTGACGGACCAAGTGTCCATTTGGCATTGACGACAACCGGTGATGTCCGCTTGGTAGCAGTGTGTGGTGGCGGTGGAGATCCGTATGAGGGTGGCGCGGTGGATCTGATGATTGGTGCCAATCAAGTTATAGCAGATAGGGTTGTTGCGGATGACCCTCAATCGCGAACATCAAAAACTTTTGGAGCATCCGGCGATGTGGAGGCGCGGTCAGGCATCGATCCGGAACATACTTGCAACTGTGAATCAATGTCGTGCTCTTCACCTTGGTCGACGTGACGGTGTTCTTGCAAGTGGTGGTGGGCCCATCATGCCCAATGAAGAAGGTGGGCCCGAATGAAATGGTGACTTTTGAAATGGTTGACGAGTTCAGCACGTGGGCGAATCGAAAAACCAATGAAGGAAAGGAGAGCAAGATGCATGAGTCCGGTAGACGCCACCTCCTCGGCCAAGTTCAGGGAGGATCGAAAAGGAAGAATGGGAAACAGCCCCAAAAGAAACATCCGTGGGAAGCACAAGGGTGCTCAATGGTCAGAGAGAGAATGTGGATGAAGTGCCCGCCCCACCCATGCCTCAAGGTCTTATGAGTGGACACGGTCCGTGTAGTAACTTTATGGTGCCGGCTCCCAAGGGAAATGTAGAGCATGTGGAGTTCTATGTGCTACGTATCGACGCGGTCATTTAGCCAAGCCGCTTTCGACAAAGCATGGCAAAGCGGCAAGGTGTTTCCTATTGGCGATGGGTGATCATGGCTTATTATTACGAGGGAGCCAAATTCGAGGGGTGTACCAGCTCCTTAACTCGTGTGTCCGTGGTCACCCCACCGCAATAGAGGAGGACATGGTTTTGGCAAACTTCAGATGATCGCCATCCCAAGGCTACCCAAGACATCCAGTGTATTGGCCGAGCCCCACAATCGCCAAATATCCGGACTGGGTGGCTAAGAGGGAGCATGACAAGGAGGGACTTCAAGTCAAGTGATTGTCTTGGTCGGTATGGTCGGCAATCGTGCGTGGTTTTGAGTTTCTAGGCACCCATGGCTAAATGTAGGGTTGTTAAGGAGGCCCGATTTGCTTTTTTGGTTGATCCACATACAATGGTCACTGATAAACTTGCCGACATGAGGCAACAAGATTTACCTCTGCACTTGACATTAACGAAACATGCCTTCACCCCGTCTTGCATTAGCACATGCCACACAACATCCTTTCCAACTCGTTCAACTGAGGGATGGGTTACGAGGCTTGGGTAACAACTACATCCAAGCACGCCGCCTAAAAGGGCTTCGACAACAACATGCACGCCATGTCCAGCTATCCAAAGAATGTGGAAGACGGCCCCAATCACAAGACCGTAGCTACAAAGATGCTTCCATTGCGTAGCAAACCTGCCATCAAGAGTCGCCACTTTCCACCGCCATCCTTGATTCATTGTCTATAACACACGCCATGTCACAATCATCCTCAACAACACGGTCGACATCCCTTCCTCGCAATTCTGCGACTTGAGGTCTTCCGGCATATGGCATCCACGCCCCTCTTCAAGCCCGACGCCGCCACCGCCCACGGTCGATCTTGGAACTTCCGCATTGCGGCCAAAACCTTCGCTTCCATCAAGCTCCTTGCCTCGGCTGCCCATGGCTTCTCCCAGATCAAGGGCGGAACCAGAGGAGGCTGCGTGCAGGGTTCGACAAATCACAAGACCCAAGTTAGAGCACATGGCGGCCATTGCATTCTTGTAGCTCAGGCGAAAGATGCGTGACTGACCCGCCAGGGGCCACGCCATTTAAAGCCTGCTATGTGCCACCAAGGACAAGGCCTGTGGACACCACGCCCGGTCAATTGGCGAAAGTGGGCTTCAACGTGTGGCGGATAATCATGTGTCCCGAGACCAGAACTCAACTTTTAATGCAAATGCCCTTGTAAGCAAATTCCACGAATAAGTGTTTTGCATGAATGCAATCGGCATATCTGTGTGCATCCCGCTTGGACCTTCAGACCCCTAAAGAAGCCATGTATCAACGTGTTAACATGGACAAGACCCATTTGCAAAATAACTGGTGCACTGGCGCCACAGTTAGTGACAACCGGTTAGTGAGCAAATAGTTAGTGACCAGTCGCTTGCGTGGTCGAGACCACACCTTCACTATCGTGTACACCCGCACCCAATCTTGCAACTTAGGACACAATGGGCATGAAGGGTGCACTCCTCATTCTCTTCACCAGTGTGTACACAGACGTGTGGAGTGTGTAGTACCACAGACAACCACTTCTCCCACTCGGAATGTTGAGTTGCTCCAAGGGCACCACTTGTTACAGAGGGTTTGCTTCAACCGTGTGCAACGCACAAGGTAAAACAATTGCCCCTCGCCTCGATGCCGCGTACAACAAACGTATCACCAACTTCTAGGAGGTCGCCATGTCCGACACATCCTCCATAGCATCATCGTCAAGGCCATCAACGGTAGTTTCCAAAGCTCCTTGTTCCTCCCGAGTAGCAACGGCGGAAGGTATCCGCACTAAGATCCCGGCCTCTTCTCCGAGTACGCCTGTGGGTTGTCCATGTGGCCTAATGGATACGAGTCTCCAGATCCTCGCATGGGCTTCACATAGAGAATGCGATCAAGACAACAAGATGTACATGCCAACATGCGATTTTTTTGAGTTGGGTCCAGAACGAAACCATATATGCTATGCATTTTTTGACCTGTATTGGGTCACAATTAAACTTGTTCCTCCTGCTCACCTCGGTTTTCCCAATCACGAAGCTCCTATGGATGATGCTCTCCACTTCATGCACGTTGTTGCACTGAGATGTTCTCTTAAGTAGGTGACAACATCGAGGCGCATGAGGAGCATTCGGAGAGGACTGCAGCAATGCCCTTTTCAAGATTGCACTGCTCCGTCATGTTCGCCTTTGCCACGCCAAAGAACGACCATAGCATCTTGCAACCACCGGTCAAGCTAGGGTGCGCAACAAAGTAAGAAGGCCTACATGCTTTAAATTGACTAGCTGCCCCATCGACCAACACCAATGTTCCCGGCACGAAACCTGAATCACGCATCCACCGCCAATGCAACATGAGGCGTTTACAAAAAGTATCGTGGACCATATCATCACCGATGTAGAAGTGATAGTATTTGTCGATGTTAGCAGCCGGTTCCTGCATCAATTGGACCCGTCCTCCTATAGAACACCAAGACAAAAATCGAAACCGGTCATTATGCCAATGCATAGATTGAATTTCGCTTTGAACACCAAACGCATAGTTCGATCAAGTCCATGACAGAGACGACAACATCACGGAACCACTCCAAGCAACGAAATTCCAACCCTTGCCATCACCGCACAAAAATCGCGGATGAACTCTTTCAATTTTTCTTTCAAGTACATGACAAAAATCACCGGATGAGTCTCCATGAAAACAAGTTTGATCCGCTTCTTCTCATGCCCATCTTGGTCGAACCAACGACTTGGTATTGAAAACGGCGCCACCGAGGACGGACCGAGGAAGCTTATCATTCGATGACTCGTGGCCAATTTGCCACCCCACGCCACAAGTGCCGCAAACATGCGAGGTTGTGCCATCCAGCTTGCCTCCTTCGCACACAAGCAATTTCGACAACATCCTCGATACAACACATGTGTTGCACTACACTCTTGAACAAGCCCGTCACCTTGTTGGGGAGCACATATGTCACATGGACATGACATTGACCTGATGCACACTTGAAAGACAACGCATAGCATTGAAAGCGTCCTTGAGAAAGGCCATTTCCACATGATACCAAGAATAAGACAAGTTCCGCTCTCGCAGCTCTTCACAAAATACGGCTTCAATTTCTCAAAAGTTCGCTGCCCAATTGAAATGTCGATGCTCTCCACTTCATGCACGTTGTTGCACTGAGATGTTCTCTTAAGTAGGTGACAACATCGAGGCGCATGAGGAGCATTCGGAGAGGACTGCAGCAATGCCCTTTTCAAGATTGCACTGCTCCGTCATGTTCGCCTTTGCCACGCCAAAGAACGACCATAGCATCTTGCAACCACCGGTCAAGCTAGGGTGCGCAACAAAGTAAGAAGGCCTACATGCTTTAAATTGACTAGCTGCCCCATCGACCAACACCAATGTTCCCGGCACGAAACCTGAATCACGCATCCACCGCCAATGCAACATGAGGCGTTTACAAAAAGTATCGTGGACCATATCATCACCGATGTAGAAGTGATAGTATTTGTCGATGTTAGCAGCCGGTTCCTGCATCAATTGGACCCGTCCTCCTATAGAACACCAAGACAAAAATCGAAACCGGTCATTATGCCAATGCATAGATTGAATTTCGCTTTGAACACCAAACGCATAGTTCGATCAAGTCCATGACAGAGACGACAACATCACGGAACCACTCCAAGCAACGAAATTCCAACCCTTGCCATCACCGCACAAAAATCGCGGATGAACTCTTTCAATTTTTCTTTCAAGTACATGACAAAAATCACCGGATGAGTCTCCATGAAAACAAGTTTGATCCGCTTCTTCTCATGCCCATCTTGGTCGAACCAACGACTTGGTATTGAAAACGCCACCGAGGACGGACCGAGGAAGCTTATCATTCGATGACTCGTGATGTGGCCAATTTGCCCCACCCACACGCCACAAGTGCCGCAAACATGCGAGGTTGTGCCATCCGGCTTGCCTCCTTCGCACACAAGCAATTTCGTGACAACATCCTCGATACAACACATGTGTTGCACTACACTCTTGAACAAGCCCGTCACCTTGTTGGGGAGCACATATGTCACATGGACATGACATTGACCTGATGCACACTTGAAAGACAACAGCATAGCATTGAAAGCCCTTGAGAAAGGCCATTTCCACATGATACCAAGAATAAGACAAGTTCCGCTCTCGCAGCTCTTCACAAAATACGGCTTCAATTTCTCAAAAGTTCGCTGCCCAATTGAAATGTCGATGCTCTTCGCAACCGCAGTAGAATTCCGCACACATCACGAGCAGCGATTTCATTACATACAGCCTGCGAGAACGGTGGTATCACCGATGGGATGGCCAATATCAAAACGTGCAACACACTTCCAACGACGGACACGAGGTCACCAAGTGATGCCAACTAAAATGGAACAACTCCAAAACATCACCAAACCGCATGTGATCACCATTCCATCATCCACAACACCAACACATCCACCACATCACTATGCAAACAGAGCTCCACCTACTCCATGACATCACCAATCCGTCCACCTTATCACCATGCCATCATCCACATCACCAACGATCAATCAACAAGATAGCAGACCACCACATCACCAGCCCGACATCATCCACGCGTCCACTAAAATCACCAGCGACCACCCCAATACGCAAGCGGCAACCACAACACCCGTCCTCCCCACACCAAACTGGGAACCCGGCCCTTGCCGCCCAAAACATAACCAGCAGGAATCAACATCACCAATCAGCCCAAACCATCACAAGGCCACAGGCATCACATAGCCCTTCCTCCCAACACCAACTTCCACCCCATATCACCGGTCCCTAAATCACAACACCAGATGCACGAAGCCTACGTGAACACCCATCGACCCCAATACCATCATGCCCAAGAGTCAAACATGAATTTGGAAGGTAGTGCTAACATATAACGACACCGTGAAGTACAAACAAGCATGGAAGGTGAGGGACTAGCAAATGAAGGTTCGCACTCACAACACAAGCATGGAATCCCATGCGATATTCATCTCACCGTGAAGTATCCAAGAAGTGGATGATGTGCTGGTCAAAAGTGTTTGGTCCGACGTAGGCGCTTGGTGTCCTTTGTGTTGGAGGAAGGTCGAGGCGAGCTCCTGCACTGCGTAAGGCTTTCACATCATCCGAGATCACATCGACCTAAGCTTCCTTCCGGACCCGCACCACATACCTTGGCCCCGACAATCCTTCCCACCCCGCAATTTCAGCAGATCGGATCCGGCTCGACTCACACCAATGTGCTTGGCCAGTGGGAATCGATGGTCATCCGGACCCCGGCGACAAAATGATATTCGTATTGCGCTCGCGCAGTGATCGCCGACCGAACATCCTTCAAATTCTTACATGTCTCATATTCCTCATGAGAGCGAACAACTCTTCATCTTTCCTGGCCCGGGAGTACGAAAGTCCTTCAGAGGAAGCTCTTCAAAAGTACTATAGATCTCACGGCGACATTGACCGAGAACTCACTTGTCATCCGCAAGAATTGCTCTCCAAGCTCCTTGCTCCTTGCTTGTGCGCGAGGTATCAACCCCAACGACCTTGAAATAACGCTGCTGCATCGCCGCACGCACACTCGGCTTGTGGAGGTGGAGGCGATGTTGCCGCCGCACTCGGCCTACTATGTCCACCGCTCTCGTTGCGCTGCTGCTCGCAGCTTCCGCCAAAGCTCTCCGCAGACGCTTCCTCTCACCAATACCGTGACTACAAGGAGAGCGGGCCATCATGGGCGTAACCACCCCAATCGCTTGAGAAACTTCCATCACAAGTCGGCTATTCTCGCACAATCATATACCGCACAATCCATGCCGGAAACCTTGCCACACAACGCATCGCGCATCGCCTCCGCCTCCTCTCCGTGCATTTGCACGGTATCGTGCGGATGTACGCTCCACACCGCAGAACAAGCTTTTCACATCAATTCAGCAACATATGCCATGAATGCATCCCAAAGCAAGACCCACCGTGTCCACAGTGACATCAACGGGGATAGCAGACAATGGGCGAAGGAAGTCCGCGTTTGGTTATGCACGATCGGTTCGCGGTCTTCACAAGAGCAGGAAAACACGCGGGAGCGCACATTTTTTATGTTCCCGCGGAGGTTCCTTCCCGTGTGTAATTTTGAATTTCGGTGACACAGAGGCTGGTCCATGTGACCAAATGACACAACCAGTTTTTCTATGCTGCGTGCCACCAAAGCGTGCGGACACCCAGGTGCAGTCTTAGATCACTCCGATCATACCTCCACTTCATCGGAGGGGGAAGAAGACCTGCAGGCTGCCGATATATCCTATTTCTGGAATTATCTGCCACTCGTACCAGTCACAAGTAGACAAACCATGGCTACAGGTCCTTCTTTCACATCAGAATTGAAAGAAAAGGATAGGTTCAACGGAAAGTGTACTCATGTGGAAAGTACGCATGAAAGCTCTCGAGGCAGGAGTGCAGGTGTTGTGGGTGGAAGTTTTGCGAACGGACCCTCAAGCTGGCGAGCGAGATAAAGATGTGGACAGCTCTCAGCAGTAGCGTGTATCATCATCAATGGCTTGGATTCAATCCTTGTTCCTGACGTTGAGTACCTGACAAAGGGTATAGAGATCTGGAATCAGCTCGGCAAAACCTATCAGGTTACTAGCATCATGACCAAGTGTGCTGTGTGTCAAGAATTTTATGCTCTAAGGATGAAAGACGGAGATAAAGTGGGAGGTTTTACCAGCAAATTTCGCCACCTCCGTGCTCAGCTTGCTTCCTACAATTATAAGATTGAGGAAGAACACGCCGTGGTCCAGCTGTTGAGCAGTTTGCCAGCATCACTTCAACAATTTGTCAGCTCGTACAACGGACCTCTGTGTACATCACAGGCTGCTGTTGCCGTTGGAAATGCAAGCATCCTCACTGTCGATGATATAGTGGGCCTTTCTGCATCGGGAGGAACAAAAAGCTTACAACAGAAACACAAAGTCCAAAGTCGACAAAGTGTTGGTCAAATTCAAGCCCACTAAAACAAAAAGGCAAGTACTTTTCAATCGCTACGATCTGTTCCTTCAAGCACAAAGAAAACAGAGCGCAATTGGTGTGGAGCACTCACATCGCGATCGCGAAGAAGAAGGCGGAGCCCGGTGAGACCCACAGCAGTCTGCCCGGCATAGGCATGAAGGACAAGGGAGATACTGGAAAAGCAACAGTGAAGATCTTAACAGTCTGCCTCACAAGCACCGTTCATGATGTTGGTGACTGGTATCTCGATTCGGGAGCTACCACCCACATATGCAACAGCTAACTCTTCTCCGTTGGCCTGCCACATGAAGGACAAAGTCTTGTTAGGAGATGAGCGAAGTGACACAAGCTTGCAAGTTGAAGGATATGGTACCTGTACTTTCCTCTTCAATGATGGGTCCATGCAGGACATCGATGGCGTTCGGTACGTACCAGACATGGCGAAAAATCTTCTGTCGATGAGTAAGATCATGCAGATGCGCACGTATGAGATACGTGTAATTGATGATGCTTGCTGCTTCTACAGGAAGGTCTCTCCCAGTGTCTGTGCATTCAAAGGCGTTCTAGACCATGGCTTGTATAGGCTCGAGATAAGATGTCTCCCACAGTCTGCTCACCATGCAGTGTTCACTGTTAATATGAAATCCAGCCAGTTGGCTACACTCTGGCACGCTAGGCTAGGGCATGCCAACAGAAATAAGCTCATTGATATGTCTAATCTTGGTTGTCATCGGGAACCCTTACCTAGTTGTTTCAAGGATCTTCCCATTTGTGAGTCTTGTATACTTGCAAAACAGAAGGAACTTCCATTCCCTAAGACTGCACATAGGGCTACCAAGGTGTTAGAACTTGTGCATGCTGATATCTCTGGGAAGATACACACCCCTTCCCTTGGGGGTGCTCTCTATTACCTGACATTGACAGATGATTTCGTACCGCACCGGACGATCCGATGCACCTGAAAAGTGAAACACTGAGTTATTTCAAGGACTGGCTTCTCATAGTGCAACGCCAATGTGGCTGCCTGCTCAAGATCCTGCGAAGTGACAATGGAACGGAGTTCGTCAATCAAGCTTTTGACGATTACTTATCTGAGCAGGGCATTAGCTGGCAGTTGATTGTCCCTTATACTCAACAACAGAATGGCGTAGCCGAGCGCAAAAATCAAACCTTGCTTGGTATGACCAGGAGTATGTTGATGTGGGCCGGCTTGCCTCAAGCATACGGGAAGTAGGTCATACACACATTCTTGAATGTGGTCCTTACCAGCTCGGTTAAAGGAAAACTCCTTTTGAAGTGTTTTGGAACAGTAGTTTAGTTTACTTCACTTACGAGTGTTCGGCTCCAAGGCTTTTGCTTTTGTCCTCACAAGCGCAAAAGTTAGATAACCGATCGCGTCTCATCTTCATATACGAGCATGTCAAAGCGTATAAACTATATGACCTCACACAGTGCACCGGTCTTAGCACGCAATGTTACTTTTGTGGAATCTATAATGGGTTTCTCCATGCGCCGTCCCCTCCGAGGGAGCATCATTGGATGAGGACACGGATGCGACATCAAGTATTTTCCTTCCGATGACGCTACCGCTGTCGCAGATCCATCGACTGCACCAAATGATGCACTTATTAGATCGATCGACAAGAACGACGATGTGGATGCGCTGAGGACCCCCACCGGACGTGGCTGGAGATCAACCTCCTGATCAAGATGCCGATCGGGATTTTGTTCTTCCCGACTGTGATTTTGTTGATTGTTCCAACACCAAAGACCGCCTCAGCGCCTGATAGCACAGCCCCTCGACCAAAGGGAGGGAGCCTCCATATCAGTCCGTGGATTTCAGGACATCCTCTGCAGTTTATGGTGCTACCGTTGACATCCTCCACAGGAACCTGGCCTATAGGCAGGCCATGCAAGGACCTGATGCTTCCAAGTGGCAAATTGCAGTGGAGGACGAGTACCAATCCTTGCTTAAGAACAAGACTTGGGATCTTGTCGACCGCCTCGGACGCAAGCCTATCTCCGCAAGTGGGTTTTAAGTTAAAATCAATGCCCAAGGAGAAATTGCACGTTATAAAGCAAGACTTGTGGCGGATTTACCCAAATCAAGGCTTGGACTATCAAGACCTTTTCTCCGTGGTTTGTTCACAATCTATCGGGATCATCCTTGCCCTCGCGAGTTGGACTGGATCTACAACAAATGGACGCTTTGCACGGCATTCCTCTATGGTGCTCTTGATGAGGACCTCAGATATGATGCAGCCGAGGGATATGAGGATCCCGCAGTGACAATGGAACAGAGTTCGTCAATCAAGCCTTTGACGATTACTTATCTGAGCAGGGCATTAGCCGGCAGTTGATTGTCCCTTATACTCAACAACAGAATGGCGAGCGAGCGCAAAAATCAAACCTTGCTTGGTATGTGAGTATGTTGATGTGGGCGGCTTGCCTCAAGCATCGTAGGTTGGTCACGCCACGTACATCTTGAATGTGGTCCTTACCACTGCTTAAGGAAAACTCCTTTTGAAGTGTTTTGGAACAGGAAGCCTAGTTTACTTCACTTACGAGTGTTCGGCTCCAAGGCTTTTGCTTTTGTCCCTGCTGACAAGCGCAAAAAGTTAGATAACCGATCGCGCAGTCTCATCTTTGTGGGTTATAGCGAGCATGTCAAAGCGTATAAACTATATGACCCTGACACACAGGCACTGGTCTTAGCACGCAGTGTTACTTTTGTGGAATCTATAGCTGGCTCTCCACATGCTGCTGTCCCCTCTGAGGGAGCATCATTGGATGAGGACACGGATGCGATCCGTACCTTTCCTTGATGACGCCGCCCCACACCGTTGTCGCAGATCCATCGACTGCACCAAATGATGCGTGACTGTCATTAGATCGATCGACAAGAACGACGATCGTGATGCGCTTGGGAGGATCACTACCTGGCTGACGAGGTGGCTGGAGATCAACCTCCTGATCAAGATGCCGATCGGGATTTTGTTCTTCGACTGTGATTTTGTTCAGTTCGATCCCGACCGCCTAGCGCTCGACTACAGGCCCCTCCCGACGGAGGGAGCCCCATATCACCGTGGATTTGGACATCCTCTGCAGCTTTATGGTGCTACGACATCCTCCTAGGAACCCGCCTATAGGTGCCATGCAAGGACTGATGCTTCCAAGTGGCAAATCGCTTGGAGGACGAACAATCCTTGCTTAAGAACAAGAGTTGGGATCTTGTCGATCTGCCCCCTGGACGCAAGCCTATCTCCTGCAAGTGGGTTTTTAAGTTAAAACTGAATGCACAAGGAGAAATTGCACATTATAAAGCAAGACTTGTGGCCAGGGGATTTACCCAAATCGAAGGCTTGGACTATCAAGAGACCTTTTCTCCTGTGGTTCGTTCACAATCTATCAGGATCATCCTTGCCCTTGCAGCGGAATTGGACCTGGATCTACAACAAATGGACGTTTGCACGGCATTCCTCTATGGTGCTCTTGATGAGGACCTGTATATGATGCAGCCAGAGGGATATGAGGATCCCGCACACCCCACCAAAGTTCTGAAGCTACTAAAATGCATTTATGGTTTAAAGCAGAGTGGTAGGGTTTGGTATACAACCATGCACGTTTACCTCATACATATCTCTTTCGTCCAGAGCACTGCCGACTCCAATGTGTATAGGCTGAGCAGAGGTGAGGACTTCGTGGTTTTGGCGTTGTATGTAGATGACGTCATCCTCGCAACAAATGCCAATCTCGAATAAGTAAAACACATGTTGAGCTCAAGTTTGAGATGAAGGACATTGGAGAGCTTAAATATTGCCTTGGGGTTCGGATCCTAAGGATACGAGAGGAAGGCCCGATTGTGTTCACCAACACAAGTACATCAACGACATTCTTCTGGAATTCAAACTTGATGAGGCTGGGCACCTACTCCCTATTCTCGGTCAAGCTTACAGGTTCACAGTGCCGCACTCCAGAGGTCCAGGATATGTCGATGTACCCTCGCCTTTGTGGGTAGCTTAATTTTTGTTGCTAAGCTGGACGGGCCGGATATTGATCTCCGTTAATGCAGATGTGATTCTTGGAAACTGGCGAGCTGCTAGCTTAAGAGGATTTTTAGGTACCTAAAGGGTACCCATACATATGGACTTTTCTACAGAAGGACTGGGCAAGGGAAACTTACACTTTCTGGTTTTACGGATGCTGATTGGGCATCAGACAGCGATTCCAGGAAAAGCCTTTCGACTTATTGTTTCCTGCTCTCATCTTCAGCCGTGAATTGGTCTTGCAAAAAGCAGTCCTCAATAGCCCTGTCATCAACATAAGCAGAGTATAAATCCCTAACTGATGCTTCAAAGGAAGCCGAATGGGAAAGAACTTTTATGCATGACTTAGGGCAAACTCAGCAAGCACCTACCTCAATTCTACGATAATATGCCGCACTTGCCCTCGTAGCCAATCCCAGTTCCACGCGCACTAAGCACATTGAATACGCACCACTACATCGTAGATGTTGTGGAGCGTGAGTGAAGGTTGGTTACATAAATGAGGACAACGTGGCGATGTGTTAACAAAGGGTTTGGTGAAGTATAAACACTATAAGCATCTGTGGCTTGGGCTGGGCGACTATTCTATGCACACATGAAGACGGTTATTATCATGTAGGTTGGGGTGGGAACCCGAAGGTTCCCTAGGTGTTGTTGAGTGGTGCCTTCGACATCTTGAGACACATATAATGCCACTTACGCACACGATTAGGTCGGATCGGTGTCGATCCATGAGGAAACAGAGGAGCAACAATCTGTCTGCCACGAAGGATGAAGCTTACCTTAGTACTTAATCTTCCTGCAGTACGGTGCCCCCTATTAAGATGGCTTCACATCCTGCTCTTCGTCATCAACTGGCGCAGGCCCTTCTCCAAAGAAATATGGATATGCTCCACCGATCCTGCCGGTATTAAACGCACCGCGACTAGCGGTCAAACTCCGAGAAGCGAAGTCGGGTGCGGGTCCCTCTTCTCGAGGTGCCTGGGCTGTCCGTGGAACAGGTCCAGGGTTGATTGGGCAGCTGTTCATGAACTGTGCAAGCTCCTCCAATGACCCACATTTTGAGCCATCGCAGTTTCCTGGATCTCCTCCTCTCCCGATGCCGTGTCGGCGACGGCCGTGCCCTATTTCTCCGCGGATATGCTCCACCGATCCTGCCGGTATTAAACGCACCGCGACTAGCGGTCAAACTCCGAGAAGCGAAGTCGGGTGCGGGTCCCTCTTCTCGAGGTGCGGCTGTCCGTGGAAGGTCCAGGTTGATTGGGCAGCTGTTCATGAACTGTGCAAGCTCCTCCAATGACCCACATTTGAGCCATCGCAGTTTTCCCTGGATCTCCTCCTCTCCCGATGCTGTGCTCGGCGACGGCCGTGCCCTATTTCTCCGTGGCGTCTTCTCCGATGCGACATAGACTTTGCCACTGCGCGTCTGCATCTCTGTGAGGCGATGGCGGGCGTAGAAGTTAAGCTTGATCGCAGCCAGGTAGGCGAGGGAGATGTTGGCGGCGGCAGACACTTGCGCGAGGACGTAGTCCGTCGTTTGCGTAAGGGGTTTTACGCTTGGGTTTGGGTTACGCCGTTCTGTGTGGAGGGATCCCGTTCCGTGATGGGTTTGAATACACACGTGTGGAAATGCACGTTAAATGCCTAAAGTTGCTTTAGAGGAGTGTTGGAAATAAAGCCAACATTAGGATAAAGAACTTAGGGTTTCATTATGAACCGTTTTAGTTTAGTATTTAAACAAGATACACATACAATTTTGTATTCAATTTATTGTTTTGTATCAAGTTTTGTTGCACCAAACTACTCTCCGTGAAATTCTCATGCTTCCATCGCTTTTGTATTTGAGTTTAAACACCCATTTTGAGGTAACTATCTTCCTCCCCACAGGAGGGAGAGCTCCCCACATCACAGCCGGTAGCTAAGCACTGACTAGGGCGGCGCAAGCCAAAGCGAGAATTCTTGAGTGCGGGTCCCTCTTCTCGAGGTGCTGGTCCGTGGAGCAGGTCCAGGTTGATTGGGCAGCTGTTCATGAACTGGCAAGCTCCTCCAATGACCCACATTTTGAGCCATCGCATGATTTTCCTGGATCTCCTCCTCTCCCGATCTTGTGTCGCGGCCGTGCCCTATTTCTCATGGCGTCTTCTCCGACATAGACTTGCCATCTTACGTGCATCTGGCGTGCGGCGGGGCGTGGAAGTTAAGCTTGATCGCAGCGTAGGCGAGGGAGATGTTGGCGGCGGACACTTGCGAGGGGCGTAGTCCGTCGTTTGGGTAAGGGTTTTACGCTTGGGTTTGGATTGCGTGTGGAGGGATCCTGCTCGTGATGGGTTTGAATACCGTGTGGAAATGCACGTTAAATGCCTAAAGTTGCTTTAGAGGAGTGTTGGAAATAAAGCCATTAGGATAAAGAACTTAGGGTTTCATTAAAATTGAACCGTTTAGGAGTTTAGTATTTAAACAAGATACATACAATTTGTATTCAATTTATTGTTTTGTATCAAGTTTTGTTGCACCAAACTACTCTGTGAAATTCTCATGCTTCCATCAGCTTTGTATTTGAGTTTAAACACCCATTTTGAGGTAACTATCTTCCTCCCCACAGGCGGAGGACGAGCTCCCACGTATTGTTTTGTATAAGGGAGTCATACTCCGACTGTATAGCCGCTTTCCAGTGTGTGGCATCTTGTCCGCTAATGGCCTCAGCGGTAGAAGGCTCATAGCCTGGATTGATAGAAAGATTCACCATGTCGACAACTACCTCATCAGAGCCAGAACCATGGGGACGAGGTACTTTCTTGAAATCTTCACTCCTGTAAGGAGGCTCTCTCCACTGCTCGTGGCGGCGCCCTATTTCTCCGGCGTCTTCTCCGACATAGACTTTGCCATACGCATCTGTGGCGATGGCGGCGTGGAAGTTAAGCTTGATCGCAGCCGTAGGCGAGGGAGATGTTGGCGGCGGACACGCTTGCGAGGGGCGTAGTCCGTCGTTTGGGTAAGGGGTTTTACGCTTGGGTTTGGGTTACGCCGCGTGTGGAGGATCCTGCTCGTGATGGGTTTGAATACACGCATTCGTGGAAATGCGTTAAATGCCTAAAGTTGCTTTAGAGGAGTGTTGGAAATAAAGCCAACATTAGGATAAAGAACTTAGGGTTTCATTAAGTGAACGTTTCAGAGTTTAGTATTTAAACAGTATACACATACAATTTTGTATTCAATTTATTGTTTTGTATCAAGTTTTGTTGCACCAAACTACTCTCCGTAAATTCTCATGCTTCCATCAGCTTTGTATTTGAGTTTAAACACCCATTTTGAGGTAACTATCTTCCTCCCCACAGGCGGAGGACAGAGCTCCCACGTATTGTTTTGTATAAGGGAGTCATACTCCGTATATAGCTTTCGAGTGTGGCATCTTGTCCGCTAATGGCCTCAAGATAGGTAGAAGGCTCATAGCACTGATTGATAGAAAGATTCACC
Organism: Anthoceros angustus; assembly: GCA_010909165.1. NCBI lineage: Eukaryota > Viridiplantae > Streptophyta > Anthocerotopsida > Anthocerotales > Anthocerotaceae > Anthoceros > Anthoceros angustus. The sequence goes on along the minus strand of VJWM01000354.1, from coordinate 16,858 downwards.
ATGTCGACAACCACCTCATCGAGCCGTAACCATGGGGACGAGGTACTTTCTTGAAATCTTCACTCAAGGAGGCTCTCCCTTACGGTGGTCTCGGTCGTGTAGGCGCCTGGGGGTTTGGTGAGGCAGAATAACATACTCCAGGGTCATCCACAGACTGACTCATCATGTAACGGGATGTAGGCGGATCATCATCAACATCCGACCGATCATGTGGGAGCAAGGAGGCCGATCATCTCCATATGACCTCATCGGTGGCGGGGTTGGCAGTCTGGATTAGCGATAAGGCGGCTGCGGGATCTTATCTTGAATCGGAAGGGTCTATGTCGGGAAAACTAACGATATCTTGTGGTTCCTCCCCTGCATCTACAGAGTGCTCAAGTTCAACAGTTTCTTCGTCGAGAAAGTCACTAAAGGAGTGTGAAGGCAGACAAGACAAGACGCTCATCAAACGCAATGCCCTTGCATGGATCACCTTCCTTGTGACAGTTCGAACAATTTGTAGCCATGAATACAGGTGTATCCTATGAAGATGTGTCTTTTAGACTTAAAAGAAAACTTATAGCGTAGGCGATCGAGAATGTGCGAATATGCGTCGCCAAAGACTCTAAGATGTGACAAATCGGGTTTGCTTCCTGTCCAGGCTTCAAAAGGTGTGATACCACAGCAAGGAAAAGCGGTGACCTATTCTCGCAAGTAAGTGGCTACAGGATACACGCGAGCGTATTGGCAGCCTCCCTTGATAAAGAAGTGACCTTGCAGCATCTTGAATAGTCTCGTGGCGGCGTTTGGCACGCCCATTCATGTCAGAATGATACGGGATTGTCAACCGGTAATCCCTTCTCCGACAAGATTTTGAAAAGCATTGGAAAGGTACTCCTTCCCATTGTCCGACGTATACACTTAAGCTTAAAGCCTGCTTTGTCGCGATATGCCGATAACGCTTAAAGTCGAGAACACCTCACTCTTGTGACGAAGGAGCTCAGTGACAGTGAAGTGGGATCTGTCATCTTCAAATACAATGAAATACCGAGCTCCTCCCCATGAAGTAACTGACATTGGTCCACAAATATCGGTATGAACCAGATCCAGCAGTTCTGTAGCTTTACGTGGATTTCCGCTGCCAAAGTGTGACTTAAACTGTTTGCCATGGACACAGGCAACACACAAGTCAAGATCATGTAACTCACTCTCAATAAAACCTGTTACCATTTTCTCCTTCAACAGTCACCTCATAGCTTTGATATTCGGGTGTCCAAGTCTACAATGCCACTTAAAGGCATTTGAAGGTTGCTTGATAACATTCGCCGGTGGCGGTGTGCGTAAAACTCGATGGCAAGTCCGAGACAAAATCCAGCAGAGATCAATCGTGGTTTCCACGAGCAATGATGATCAAGGTCGCCACCTATAAATGGTACACTCCACTTCTTCGAATGTAATTCTATTGTTAGTTTTCCCAAGTGCCATTGTACTAACAAGATTCTTGGTAATGGCAGGAACATGTAAAGCATTCTCCAAAAGCAGAAAACTACCATCCTATAAGGTAACATGTATTGTGCCTGTTCCTTTTATTGGAATTGTCGAGTTGTCACCTAACACAACAGCTGTCTGGTGACATGTCGGAAAAGCTTCATACGTAATGAAGGACTTTCTCCTAGAACACATATGGTTCAAGCTCCACCGCCCGATACCATCTCGAGCCCTTTCTAGATGAGGTAAGGCACGCAACAGCGCCCCGGAGTGGAGGCTCGAGGTGTGCCTCAGGATGTTTGCCTTTAGCACCTTCATCTCGATTCTTTACGACGCCTTTTATCCGAAGTTTGCCGCAGAGTTACAATTTCGATTTGGTGGTAGACGAGGAATTGGAATTGGGATGTGAACTAGCAGGTAGAAGGTGAAACCTCTACCTCCCAAAGCCCCTCCGCCTCTACCTCTCCCCACGCCCTCTACCTCTCGGAGAAGAGGGCGATCACTGCCTATGTGACGGTAAGAACTACCTCCTTTCATATGCTTTCTGTTTGCTTCAAACTGTAAAAGGGCTGCTACGACCTTCTGAACAGTAAGATTAGATGAGGAAGGAGTAGTTGCTGTAGCAGGGGTGACAACTGCTGATGTTTGGATGCTAGCACTGAACTGTTCAAAGCTTGGTGGGAGAGAGAGCAATAATTGTACTGCTGCTCTAGACTCAGCTGTGATCACTCCGCAAGAAGCTAGTTTGGCTCTAGCAGCCCTAAACTTAGCAACATGACTCTCAACAATCGCCTCATAAGTGTCCGAATTGTAGGTTGCAGCCTCGCTTATCATATCCTTCGACTCATAGGTTTCTGATAACAGTGACCAGACCTCGTTTGAAGACTGCGTCAACTTTATATGAGGAATCATTTCCTGCGAGACAGAGGCCACCAAGATGGTACGTGCCTTCTTGTCTTTGTATGTCCACTCAAGCTCATCTTTTCTTGTCCAGGGTACTTGATTTACCCTGTTCGGTGTCATGGTTCCAGATGGCTGACCAGTCACCTCAACCAACGGAATGTGGCGCGTAATCTCACCTTTTTGGGAACAGTGCCATCAACCACTTCCATCAGCAATTTCTCCTCAAGGATGCAGCGCACCCTAAAGCTCCAGGCATCGAAATTACTCGGAGTCAGCCGGTCCTTATCTTGCAACCGGTCTGATCCTGAGTCAGGATTAGTTGATCCTGACATGATGCCTGCAGAGCCGAGAACAAATTAGTTTGAGAAGCAAGGTTTGCTCAGACCGCTAATGTCGCCTCTTGCTTTGCCATCGTCATGAGGTCTGAAATTCTCAGCCTTTCAAGTTGCTCCTGCCTAATTAGAACAGAATCTATTCGAGATGTGTATTCCAGAACAATGCTCTTGATATTCAGGATTGAGTTAAGAATAGCGATGTTCCAGAAAAATTTCGACGGTTCTCGATTTCGATGTGAGAGTTTGGTTGAACGCTTGAATGTCCCGTGGATCGATGTCGATGCACGGTTGTTTGCTGCAGATGCTTGTGAGTCAAGAAATGCGCCAAGAAACCGGGCTCTGTCTTCGATTTCGGCAGCAGATGCTGCCTTCTTATAATATAGCTTCTCAAAGTCAGGCTCAGAATAGAGTCTTCCTTTTCCCTTATCAAGATCTGGCCAAGATTGCTCGCAGATCTGCCTGCGAGGCATCTTGCCTTGTGTGCTAGGGTTTGAGACAAATTGCCATTAGAAAAACAAGCAATTTTACAAACACACCAAAGAAGCAAATCATTATGCATAGAATAAAAGCGATCTGCTGTGGCTCGATACCATGTTCCGTTTATAGGTTCATAGCAGATTGAGCAACCCATGACACCGTGGGCAAAGATATATATGTAGATATCACAAAAAGGTTGAGGGAAACAAGCAATATGTCCTAGCTACATGAAAACGGTTACAACTACCAACTAGCATTCATCTAGGATTATGAACGGTGCCCTGGGTATATACAATGCTCTATAAGTATTAATTAAATAATCAACAATTTCATATGCGCAAGACCACCCAATTTTAAAGTAAACAACTATAGGTTGGAATTTAATAGTATAAAATTTAATAAAATATATAATAGGTTTATTGTCCCACACAACGTGACACGTGCTAGCTAGACAATCACAGGGTGACACGTGCTAAGTAGCATGTACCTTAGGATCACATCGATCTTACTCCAAACTGGAAGATCATTTGGAGGAAGATCCAACTACAAGTGTAAAGAGTATCAATAGAGGTTGTTTTGCAAGCAACACAATAGGCTCTTTTTTTTTTTCTTTTTTTATGTAATCGTCCCAGTATTTGGGTGAACCGACTTTCCTTGAGCGAGGTCTTTTTGTACGAGATTCTCTCTTTGAAATTGAAATTGAAATTGAGGCTATACTGCCCTTTACTTACATAGAGTCTAACTATCAACACCCTTATGGCTACTCCCTAGACTTGAGACAAAGCTTTCACATCTAGCTCTCCGTGAAGCACTTTCCATAGTGTTTTGCAAGGAATGATTTCTAAGTTCCAAGTAAATTATGTAGGCTCGCCAAATCTTAGCAACTGCTATCTTTGGAATTCCATGAAATCAAACATCTTCAAGAGTTCCCCTCTGAGCAATTTCTCTCTAATAATTGCAGCTTCTAAACTAAGAGATGCGTGTATGCGACCACTCTTAGTCCAAACATGCAATTGACGTAGTAGCTTTGACGAGCAGCTTTCATTTTTATTATTTCTATATTATATATTTTTTTACCTCTTTTACTAGATAGATAGATATTTTCATGTTTTTATGGAGGAAACAAGGTGATATTCTGGAATGACCGGGATGACCACGCTAAATTCTCCATGAAAACATGTTTAAATCTTTTAATCAATTCATAAGGAACTCTAAGGACATTTCCTCGTATTGTGACCAAATTTTCATTTGATTAGTCATTTGACGGGTCACTACATGATTCCCTCGTGACTTGTCTAAACAATATAAAATTTGACTCAAATGTCAAATGTGAGTATAACTTACAGTTTACAGTGAAAAAAAAAAGCAAATGACGATTGAAAGAAATGAGAAATATTTCTCTCCATCCAAGCATCGGATTTTGATGATGTATAGTTCTAAGGAAAGGATATATTATATTTTATAATTTAATTGAATGAATAAATATAAAATAATCTAAAGACATTAAGGTCTTACAAAAGCCGAAAACGGGCTGGTCGCTCGGGGTTTAAAGCACAAAAAGCCTAGAAGAGGAATATGGAATCGACGAGCGATTGATACACTCACGACTCACTTGTTTTGCTCAGTAGCTTTGCGGTGTGGCGCCAGCATCTAGAAGCGGGAGGACGTGGAACTGTCATGGCTTGGGCCAATGCTCGCCGCGGGGTTCTGCGCGTCGCTACTCTGCTGGATTCTGCTTGCGAGCGGACGAAGTGGTCTGTGGCGCGTGGCGCCCTCTCTGAAAGTTGCTGGGAGGTAGCTCCTTTTGGTACCCGCATGGTCTCCAATCAAGTGGGTAGGTCTTCTCGCCTTCTAGTTTTGCTCCTCACTCTTATCGTTACACGATCCGCCATGGTACACGAGAATCATGTATCATCCTGCAAGATGTCGTCTTCCATTGTTCCAGCTTCGGCATGAGGCAACTCCTGACTGTGTCGCGGGTTTGAACATGCTTTGTGTGTCAGTGAGGAACAGGATGAAAAGTGTGAAAAGTATCCAGAAAATTACGAAGGCCATGAAGATGGTCGCTGCTTCAAAGCTTCGCGGTGTACAGGTGAAGGTGGAGGCTTCTCGGGGAATTCCTCAACCATTTGTTGTCACACTGGGAGATGTGCCTGGTAAGATTTGAGCTGCCAGGGATCTCTCCTACGTATCGCAGCGATCGTCAGTCAGTCACTCATTCTGATACTCTGGTCCTCAGATGTCAACGCCGACAAGCACGTGATTGTCACCGTTACAAGCGATCGGGGTTTATGCGGTGGCATCAATACGACGGCCGTCAAATTCAGCAGGGCCCTACAGAGGCTGGTGACGGGTATGATCTGTGGTTCTGATCCTCTCCCTGGTCTTGAGTAATGTTATGGCCGCAAGATCAACACCTTTTCAGCTCAGGTGTTTAGGCTCCTTGCCCGAGTACTGGACCAGCAGAGCTCATAGTCCTAATGAATGCTTCTTGCCTTCAGGGGAAGGGAAACAGGTAAAGTTTGTTATTATCGGGGAGAAGGGCAGGGCCCAGCTGGCACGAGACTCAAAGAAGGACATAGTTCTTACTATCTCGGAGACTCAGAAAGTGGACCTCAGTTTCACCCAGGTCTCAACTCATTGTGCTGTCATATAATTGCGAGATGCTGGTATTGGTATAGTGGTCATAAATGAATCAGTAGTGTTTGAATTTTTTTTGTCAGGTGTCGATGATGGCAGATGAGATTTTAAAGAGCTTGGAGTATGACATGTTGAGCTTGGTGTTCAACAAATTCCGCTCTGTCGTAGCATTTCAACCCACTATGACTACCGTGGTTTCACCAGAGGTGGGTGACTTGTTGGGAAATGTCCTGGCATCTGAGTTTCTTTGTATGAGACGTGCGTAAAAGTGAAGTCTTGGTGTCTTCTGTACAGGTGACAGCCAGGGAATCTGAGGGAGGAAAGCTCGCATATCTGGACGGTTATGAGATTGAGGGTGCGGAGTCCACAGCTGAAGTTCTTCAAAATCTAAGTGAACTTACATTTACCACGGTAGGGAGCTTCCTGTCTCATTTGCTCAATGGCCTTATGGCTGAAACCATGAGCTCAAATTCTAAAGCCTTAAAAAGCTCTTGTTACGTGGAGCATGCTCTTGAGGTTCTCAGAGCCGAGCTATCAACGTTTGTCTGACTGTAGCATTTGACGTTTGCAGCATTTGTTCAACGGTATCTTGGAAAATACTGCAAGCGAGATGGGTGCAAGGATGTCTGCCATGGACAGCTCCTCAAGAAATGCCAGTGAAATGCTGGAGCGTCTTACTCTCAGCTATAACAGGTTGGTAATCGCCTTTGGGTTGGAGCCTGCAATGGTTGCATCCAGGTTTCGGCAGTCTTTGAGCTGTAGATCGTACTGATGGCGTCTCTAGAATGTACTGAACGTTGGTTGACTCGGCGCTAAACATTGTTCTCTATTTATGCAGATCACGGCAAGCACAAATCACCACAGAGCTCATCGAGATCATATCTGGGGCCGCAGCCTTGGAGGCTTCTGACTGAGCTGCATAGTAGGGCCACAAGTGGAAGGGTCTGCCTTACAGCCGGTGGCCAAAGCAAATTGCGTTGATTTCCAGCAGGACAAAGCTGCAGTTCTCTGCAAGGCGTGTTGCGTCTCGTCCCTCGATAATTCCGAATCTTCTACAAAAATTCCGTAATGCGTGCCTGGACCTAATAAATTTGTTATCCATGTGCCGAGGCGTTTGAACGGCGTCTTCCGATTCGTCCACGAGACGCCCGCGGTTGACGACGAGATTCACGATACATAACGGTAGGTGGTGCACCCGGGATAAATTTGATGGTGGCCAATGTATATATTCTGGCTAGAAGCTGTCTCCGACTGTCGGGCTCGTTGGAGCGCAGGCGGGAATCACGGTGCTTAGAACAAAAGCGTTGGCTGGTCAGGAAACCTTACGCTTGTCATTTAAACGCCAGAGGTGTGACAAGATTTCTAAACACTCAATAATGGTAACAACATCCGCATTAAACCCTGCCTGAATAACTACGGTGTGAACTGCCAGGCACGCTAAACTCAAACAGAATATCATATGTACACTCTGCGCAAAACCTCGACCTGTTTACAGAGAGAATTCCTGGCGACCCCTCCACAAAACCACTTTTACTCTGAATGTTCAGCTAGAGCCAAGCTTATTCCTCCACGGGTAAAAGATGAGATCCAACCAGATTGCCAGCAGGAACGCTAATAAAACTCCCCGAAAATGAAGTACATCGCAGAAAATCCTGAAGAGCCGCCAGAACACTACACATGATAGAGAGAAACAGCACCTAATTGGCTGGTGTGCTCCACTGATCATAGACTTATGATTCCAGGGCTCACGAAACTGCCTAAACACCAAAAGAATGCCACAATGGCAATCACGGGCAATATGTAATTACTTCCGAGGGCCACACACACCACCTGATTGGCTGTACATGCCTAGTGGCGCCATGCTGAGTGAGGGAATCCACTTTTGAATGAGTCCCCCCAACCACCTTCTGGCTCCTTTCTCTTCAGAGTACCTGTGTGGGGACCCTTCAACTGGTCATTGTATAGGACTTGCCCGCTTGCAAGGCCCGGCTGTCTCCCAGCCAGAACATCTTCCCTGATCTCAGTTTCAACTGACTCTGGACCAGCATTGAGATCTAGACTTGGCCTCGTCCAAGTATTGGCCATGGCCACATCCTGTGCAGGCACCTCAGCAATACCCAGAACATAAGGGGGTCTCAAATATGCTGCATTTAGAACCCCTGAAGTCAATGTGTGAGAGGACACAGACGATGTCAGTGACGTGGATCCAGCTGACTCCAGATATGGTGAGGAGCTAGTTGCAAATCCTGCTGAGGAGCCGAAAGGAAAACTGGATCCGAAAGAATAAGCACAGAAAGCAGGAGGTGGGTTTGTGGGATAGGCAATGGACACTGCTCCTGGAGGATTGTTTACTGTTCTATATCTTTCGCTAGCAAATGAGACAGAACTAGGTCTAGCACCTAAATACTGTGCAGCAGCACCAGCAACTGAATAGGATGGTTCAGCACGATTCATAGAGACAGAAGGCAGAGCAACAGCAGAGAATGAGCTGTTTGGAACAACCCAAGAGGGTGCATGCGTCACCTCATTGCCCAACCTCAGGTTGGCTATCAGTGACATCGGGGGATTTATCAGGCCTGCAGAGCTTCCAGACAGACCAACAGTATCATCAACCAAATTGTCTTCAGAAGCAGGACCATCATTCAAGTCAAAATCTCGCAACACTGGCCTGAAGGTTTTAGTTTCAGTGGAAGACCCAACCGTCTTTGGAACTCTCCAATCTGACATCAATAAGGTGCCACTTTCCTCACTTTCATCAGCTCTATTGAGATCTAAATCCAGCTTCACCAGGGTGTGAATCACTGGAGAATCCTTCATAAATTCCGTAGAATCTGGGCATAATTTTGAGCGCGTTGGGCATGATAATTCCTGAAGCCCCAAGACAATGTCAGACATCTGAAACTGCGGGCTTGGCATTCCAGACCCATCATCCAAGCCTCTTTCATCCACCACATTCAGGTCAATATCCAGAGGTGGCCTCATCCGCCTCAACCCTGAGCTCAGGACAGTGTCCAAAGCCCCCGCTTGTCTTTCAGGCGTCCGCCTGGGTTCCGCAGGACGAAAAGCACTGGTAGCTGCAGAACCCTTCCATCCAAGCTCACCCTTCAGGCGCATGGGACTAGCCGGTGGGATAAAAGGGCCCTTTGTTGCTGCCACTACAGCAATAGGAGTCGTCAAGTTTGCAGCTGCTGGATGATTGATCACTACAACAGGAGAATCTACAGATGGTAAGTTTGTTGAAGCATCATCCTGAGGATGTTCTTCAACTGGTATGCCTTCATTGAGATCAAAATCAGGCCTTTCAGATGCATCGCTGCCTCCGACAGGGCCATCGCTGGGGCCAAGAACTTCAGTTGCTTGCTCAGGTGTTGTGGGTTCCCCAGCTTGAGAATTTCGTTGACCAGATTTGAGAACATTATGAGGAACGTTCTGAGGAAGATTCTGAAGATGGCCAGCCTGATCTGACGACGACCTGCTAACAGGCCTACCACCTGAATTTGCAAGGTTCTTCTCTATGCCACCTCCAACTGGCAAAGACTCAGACTCTACAGCTGTGGCAACGACTGTTCTTTCTTGATCAGTGCAGAAGCCCAACTGATCCACTTCCTCCCCTGCACCGAGACCTGTGGCTCTATCAGCAACATCTTCAGTCCGTTCTGTGACAGTCTCTTGACTATCATCGGAACAGCCAGCATTCCGTGCAGAGAGTTGCTGGTGAGCTCCACCAACATCCTTATACTGATCGGAGAACTCACATTCAACAAGTGATTGCCATCGGTGCTCCAAACTGGACTCCGGGAGGCCCACAGCAGCAGTGCCAGCAACTGGAGCAGTGTGTTCCACTTTATCATTACCCATGTTGTCCATATCAGCACATGAACTACTTCCTCGCTTTCCAAAACGTTTGATATCCTGCTCAGCTTCTTTTCCCACTTGCTGTGCCACCTGAAGTGCGTCATCCTCGAAAAGACAGTTCTCACTGGACATGAGGCCCCCCCCTGCTTCCAGATCTCTCTTCCCTGCACACAGATTTCCAGAATCGTTACAGCTGTTTCCTTGACGCCATAGTTCACTGAGGGTATGCTGCAGTCAATACAATTTACGCAAACACACAAGCAAGGTCCACAGAAAGCTTACCACTTTTCAAGTGGGTCCGGGACAACTTTCGATCATCAATGACACCTTCCCACCTGCCAGACTTCCCTCCAATAGGATAGACAGTCTGGTTACCCAGCACTCCGTGCATATCTTCATCGGTGGTTACATTTGAATCTTTCTCTGGACCTGCATCACATGATTGTGCACATAGTTGCACCTCCTCTCCAGTGAAAAGCCTTGAAGCATCCCCTACATCTTGTGAAGTAGTAAGAGGGCCCACTGCACCAGTGACAGCGCGCTCCTCCTCAGGGAGGGGCAGCCTTCTCTCTAGTGCATCACTGTTGATCTCATTTACTACATTTACATTGGGTGTGAAACTTTCTTGCTTTGTGTCAGTCTCATTTGAGACACCAGTGCCAGGTGGACTGTTACCTCCCTTGCTCTCCGTGTCCATGCCCACCCTCTCCCGTGTACTTTTAAGTGAAGAGACATCCACTCCAATGGCCCGACCAACCTCAGAGGCCACAGTTGGTGGACTTGGTATACTGTCACAAGCAATTCCCCGAACTTTATCCATGCTGCAGCCTTCCCTTTTGCACTCATCCCTTTGAGTCGCCATGTCAAATGAGCACCTCACAGCTCTATCTAGTACACCTTCAACAGGCCTAGCTACACTAGTCCCCTTTGACACCTCAACAGCTAGGACATTTGCCAGCAGACTTATGCCGCCCACATCAGCAGCAACATCTTCCTCAACAACGACCAAATGAGGCTGCAGACCCTTCCCTCCCTCAATCTCCCTCTCTCCCTTCGATAAACAGTCCTCTGTGCTGCAGTCAGCTTTACTGGGTGGAGCTGACTCAACTTTTCGCATCTCATCAGCAGACCTCCCATGGTTGGTACCTTCACTGACCAAATTCTCAGAATCACTGCTTGGAATCCTTGCACCAGAAACCTTCTTATCGTCTTCTCCGCCAAATGGTGCAGCTTTTGTCTCGTCAGATGCCTCCAATATGCCAATTATCCTTCCATTGTTCTGTGGCCTTCCTTTAGCTTCAGTGACATCCGCCAAATTCATGGATAGCGAGGAGCTCCCAGTTTGTCTGTCAGTAACGGTAGCTAAATTTCCCCTCCCAGATTGAACTGCAGGGGCTTCTGTTCCTCCACTCACTCGTGCGGGACTCTTTCCATGACTTGGAATTTTTCCCATTAACCTCCCTTGAGCACTAGAACTTTCTGCACGGGAAACATCAATTGTGCTCTTCTCAATGGTGGGTCCTGTAGCACATGCCTTGTCATTAGCAGCATTCCTACTCCAGACCAGAGGCCTTCCAGCAACCATCTCCTTCTGAACCCCTGATACAATGCCTGGAAATGCTTTCCCAGATACACTATTAGGCCAGAGTCCAGATGGGAGCAGCTTGGGATTGAGCCCTGAAGGTGTACAGCTCTTTACATTTTCCTTCCAGGTACACCCTTTTCCCACTCCACTTGACCATACTTGCCCATTGTTCTGAGCATGAGTAGCGTCGCTGCCTTTCTCTTCCTTGGGCAGAGATGCAGGTATGTCAGTGTTTACGTTGTTGACTGAAAATTTACTGCAACCATCCTTCAGACCTGCAGAGTTAGGGGAAAGAGATTCTGAGGTTTTAGGGGCGCCAGCAATGGACCTTGTCTCTCCAGGACAGCAGCTATTTGAGTTGACCTTTGGAAAAGGCCCTGAACCACTCTTTACAGCAACTTCAGGAGGCACACCACTTTTCAGAAGATGCACATGCACAAGGTCTGCTGAGGATTGCTTGCAAGACCAGGCTATCTCATGACTCGATCCAGACTTCCCTTCTCCCGTCAACTTCATCTCAGCGTCAACCCTTTTCTTCCAAACATCCACCAACTTTCGAGCCCGTTTTTGAATTTCTGAGTTCTTATGGCTACGCAGCTGATTCACCGACTTACCCACCACACAAGTTTTCAATGCCTCCAAATTCACAGGAAGTCTATCAAGTGCATGCAGAAGCGTTAACAGGAGCTCCTCCACTGCCTTGTCCCCTTCTTTTGGGCTCCCGGCGTCCCCATTCGCTACTTTCTGAGCCTCCTGGAGCCAGTCATCCAGCAAAGCCAACCCCCCTTGCTGCACAAATCGCTCCAGACAATCTTCCCGTTCACTGGCCACAATGACACCTGCTAGCATACTTCGTCTGCAACCTGGATCATTGACTTTACTGGCATTCTCCATCCTCTCCTGCTGCATAAGGTGCACCAGGCGATCAACTGCAGCAAGGTTGGAGAGGCCTCCATCCTTGTCCGTAATGCTACCAATATCTTCAGGTCTCATAGGGCGGTCATACTTTAAAAGAGTCGAATCATTATCATCTGGCTTCAAAGGGCGCTCACGTTTACTGGGATCGAGGTGCTGATCAGCTCGATCTCTTTTCTTGCCTTTTCCAGGTGCTGAGTGCACTACAGCTGCATTTATGTCAGTTCCAGACTTTAGTTGCTGAGAAGAAGTTGGCCCTGTCACAGCTCTTGGTGCGGGCCCCCCAGATTGCACAGCTGCCTGCATCTCTGCTTCGTCCTATCCAACAACTGATCTACCTCTTCGTGCTCCTGCTCCCAGAATCACAAAGACCAATAAGGCATCCTGGGTCGCTCTGACGATCATACATGTCATGGCACCTCCCGACTTCGCCGCTTCCGCCTCAAGCCACTGTGTTCCTAATCCGACATTGTGTTCACTATTGCGATGATGTGCCAAGTTATCAAACATAACCCCACCATCATCCAAGGGTAGAACCACAGAGAAAATGTGACAGCTGAGAAAGGGTAGGGGCTAGGGAGCGGCAGAAGACGAGTGTACACGAAGGCAATCACCTAGGCTAGGACAGCAAGCGCAGCTGCAGTGCACCACTAGAAGAAGACCTGCTGTAGTGTTAGTACGGAGCCAGGAAGGGTACAGTACAGAACCAAGCCACCTCCAATGCCCGCATCAGTCGGTCAGAAACTGCAACCGAGCCGTACATTCTCTCAAGGAACACGCAGTACTCGAGGACATTTTTGAACTAGGTTAATCGTTCTTCTATCCCTCTGTAGAGGTATATAGGTGGAGCTTTGATTGTAGGTGTTAGGGAACGTGGAGGTTACTGTATTGTCAGCAGCGTGCGGAGTGCTTTCGGATTACTCACCGGCATGTGGATTTTACCGATAGAAATGATGAAAATGATGAATCCATCCGAAGTTTAGTTCTATCCTTCTACGACAATCTCTTTCACAATTTATGTATATGATTTATTTCAATTCCATAATTATCATCCATATAGAATACCAATGCATGGAATACCGATCTGGTCACACGGCATCCACATTTTTTTAGGGTGGTGGACAGAAAGAAATAGTCCCGCCGCATACGGCGGAACTATTTCGTTATGTCACGCATGACCACATCGGTCGGGGCTGCGGCCCCCCGATGTATTAATGTCGTCAACCTACCCCATGATGCACACAAAGCTTTCACGATACACAGAAACTTTTCTTCTCTCGGGTTTAGGGTTGCGTTTGCCATTGCGTGCACCATGGCGTGCACCGGGCGCCGACATGAGCGGTTGCGTTGCTGCGCCACTGCTGTAATTGCGCTTGCACCTTTGCACTCATGCAGCGTGTTTGTGGCGCGGTGAGTGCATTTGCTACGCAAGGTAAAGGTGTTTGCAGCCGCATATGTCGCAACGCTTTAGGCCCCGCCCCTATGGGGTGCATAGTGTCTTGGGTCACTGCTTAACATGTATGTGTGTGATCGAACCTAAAACCCTAAACAAGAAAACATGTGCATGACACAATCGGAACAATAGCCTATCATCGTGTCATAGAAAGTTTTTGCCGTTACGAACCTGGCTGAAGCTAATGTGCACGATTATACATGTATTGTTAAGTGTCCAAAGATGCCGTGGCATGTTTCCGTAGCGTACATCCACAAAAACCAAAGTCACACACACGATGCCGAGTGACCAAATCGGTATTCCATACAAATATGAGTATAGAGAGGTTTTTATCTTTAAAAATAAAAAATGAACAATGAGCCAGGTGCACCGGGTTAGGTGCGGCTTCAAGCTGGAGCAGCGCCCAATCTGCTTGTGGTTGCAGCTATTCAGAAGGCCGTGATCGAGCCATTACAGTTTGAGATGCCAAGGGGAAGCATTTTGCATCAAGCATATGCGCGTTTGCTAGTTAATTAGCTACATTAATAGCTCAAGCCTATTTTGACAACGTGGTCTACTACTATTTTACCTCTCCCTCTCAAACACATTGCATTATCTGAGAACTCCATACCTCATTCTCTTTAGTTTAGATCACCTCTTTGCCCACACTTTGCTCTTTTTCGCTCTTGTCTTCTTCCACCCGCCATTATTGTCTTTGCGCCGGGAGTACTCTATTCTCTCCACCGTCTCCTACCTACTAGATTTCTTCTCTTTCTATCTCTATGTTGTAGAGATGGCTAGGGGCGCATCCTCTTCCTCTGCGCCCGCAAATGCGATCGCAACCAAGTAGAGTCCCAACATGGACCACTGGCAAGTCAAGGCGGGAGGGTTGCCGGAGCGGTTGGGCCTTGTCAATTTGAGATCATAAGACTATTACTCAGATAATGTAAAGTAAAAGAATGAATTACATAGCATCCATAATTGTTCTTAAATACAATGGTTAAGTAGACCTAATACGAATAGTCACATGATTAACTCCTGAGCAGGTGTGGCGAGACTTTCGCTGACGGCCAGCCGGGCGCGTAGTAATCCCGTGTTGTTGCAGTAAGGGGTCCGTTCCCAAGGGAATGATTTGTTCCGTTTTGCTCGTTCATGACCCGATTCTCGCCCCGTCGTTGGGAAGGGTTTCTATCCGAGACCCCAACGCGATCGTTTTCACTTCCTAATTACTCCTAAGCGTCCATCGGACAAGCCCGGCGTGGCCAAACGTTCAAGGACCTCGTCATTCACGCTCCCTCACCAAATTGGCCTTACGCCCCTTCTTCTAGTCCGCCTCTCCTACCGCGCTCACTATATACATTACCAGTTGGAAATCGCGGGTGGGCTCGGTGCAGGACCTCATGATCGTTCAACTGTGTCCCTCCGTCCGCCCGCCCTCTGAGTTCCACTAGTCTCGCGCTCGGTCCGTGTGGTCGGTCCCATTACGGAGGCGGTGATCCGGTCGTCGGCACATGCACACACACCACCACGCGTTAGGGTCCGTCACTAGGACTTGGATCAGTCTCTTCGGAGTAGTCTTGCCCGCTCAGTGACTCAGAACTCGCGTCAACAAAGGACACACAAGGGCTTGTGAGATAACGCGGTATCAACCCCAAAAGAAAGATGCTTTACTGGAGCGGCGTCCGCCCTCTTATACTACGTCCTGAGGGGGCGCCTTTATTACACTCCTATACTGAGCTGATGTCGAGCTCACTGTGCCCTAGCACGCAATCCCCTATCTTCCCTAGCTTTCCTATCTACGTCTTTGGCGGTGGGGCTATGGTGACGATTCCTTTGGGCTGGCCCAATCCTCACCTGTAATGGCACACCCAATCGGATGATCCGCACGCGGAGGCCCTCCTCCGAGACTGTCAGTCACCATCGCTCTTGGCGACAACGCAACGCGTGACCACCAAGTCCTCCTCCTCATTAAACCTTGGCGCTACTGGTGGGTCCTTGCCCTGTGGGTCCACTCGAACCCATTCACTGGGTGGGTTGAGATCGATCTCACTCACCCTTCCCCTTTCCGAGTCCCGGACCTCGGGTCCGCCTCCGGAGTTCGGGAGGGTTGGTCTCGCCCGAGTCCGGACCTCGTGGTCCTACTGGTTCCTAGACATCCTCGCCCGAGCATTCGGGGTCCGTGTTCACCGGACCCCTTCATGTCCCATATCCTGGCTTCTCCTCCCTTGACTCGCCGGAACCCCTCTCCTTCTTGCCTTGTGGTGCGGCGGACTTACCTCTCTGTAAGTCCGCCAGATCCCTCTCGTCCGAGTGCTCTCCTTCCCCGCTGCTGCTCTCGTCCGAACAGGCGCCCCTGTGGTTCTGGCGGCACTATCCCTGTGCCCTCGTGGTCCACCCTCCTTGACTCTTTCCTCGGCCCTTCAATTTGCCCTGTGTGGGGTACTACCTCCACCGCCTTGAGGAGCTCCACATGATCATATGCGAAGTCGGAATCGACTTGCTGAATGGCCTCCACATGGGCGAGCACCGGATACTCACGTCCCCGAGGGGCCTTTATTACTCTATCTTGCCCGGTGATGTCGGAGCTCACTTTGCCCCAGCACGCAATCCCCTATCTTCCCTAGCTTCCTATCTACGTCTTTGGCGGTGGGGCTATGGCTGACCAGGATTCCTTTGCTACCGGTGCCCAATCCCCGGCTACAATTGCAACAAGACCAATCGGATGATCCGCACGCGGAGGCCCTCCTCCGCCGAGACTGCAGCCAGTGCGCCTCTGGCGACAACCGCAGTGACCACCAAGTCCTCCTCCTCATTAAACCTTGGCGCGCTGGTGGGTCCTTGCCCTGTGGGTCCACTCGAACCCATTCCGGCCTCAGGTGGGTTGAGATCGATCTCACTCACCCTTCCCCTTTCCGAGTCCCGGACCTCGGGGTCCCACCTTCCGAGTTGGAGGGTTCGGTCGCCCGAGTCCGGACCTCGTGGTCCGGGCCTCGCTGGTTCCTAGACATCCTCGCCCGAGCATTCGGGGTCCGTGTTCACCCACCGGACCCCTTCATGTCCCATATCCCACAGGCTTCTCCTCCCTTGACTCAAACCCCTCTCCTTCTTGCCTTGTGCGTGGACGGACTTACCTCTTTGCTGTGGTGTCCTTAGATCCCTCTCGTCCGAAAGTGCTCTCCTTCCCCGCTCTGCCCGAGCACGCCCCCGGGGTTCTGGCGGCACTATCCCCAGGCCCTCGTCCACCACCCT
>VJWM01000353.1:0-43489 GCA_010909165.1 Anthoceros angustus | reverse complement strand
GGCGGTGACGGATATCGACGCCGACGGGCGGCCCGAGTTCGTCGTCGCCGGGTACGGGTGCCCGAACCGGGTGCTGCGATGGGACGGTTCGCAACTGTGGACGTGGCCCCGAAGACGCTGGCCGACGCCGACCGCAAGGCAATCGGGCTGGCCGCAGGCGACCGACGGGACGGGCGGGAAGAGCTGTATGTGCTGAACGCCGACACGTTCGCCGGAACGAAAGGCCAGGTCGATCGACTGTTCGACCACGACCCGCACACCGGCACATGGTCTGACCTGTTCGCCCACCCGGACAACCACGCCGTCCGCAACCCATCGTCCGGCCGCAGTGTGGCCGTCATCGATCGCCGCGGCACTGGACGGTACGGGTTCTAGGCGAACTACGGCCGAACCGCCTGTACGAACTCGGCGCGGGCGAGCGGCTGTTCGACCTCGCCCCTCGATCGGTTTGAACTTAAGTACAGGAGGTCGAGGGCTTTGGTCGGCCCGCTGGCGTCCGACCATCCGGACATACTTTGCGCGAACGAGGCGGGCGAACTTCCTGTTCCGCAACACCGGGTTGGGGCACGTTCCTGGAGATCGCGGCGGAACTACGGCTGCACGACACGGACGAGCACGCACGCGCGGGGTGGCGGTGTTCGACGCCGACGCCGACGGCCGGTTGGACGTGGCGTGGGGCAACTGGAACGGCCCGCATCGGCTGATGTTACGTCAGCCTGACGGCACGTTCCGCGACCGGGCGTAAAGGGAAAACGCCTACCATGGTAGGAGGTGTCCTACCATGGTAGGAGATAGGTTTCTAAGGAAAGTAGCTTATGTTTTAGGCAGGATAGGCTTGCTATATAGAGTCTTTTAGTGGACTAGATAAATAGGCCAAGAAATTAGAGGCTAATTAAGAAATTAGAAATTAGAAATTAGAAATTAGAAATTAGAAATTAGAAATTAGAAAATAGAGAAGGGAAAACGCCTACCATGACCAAGGGCAGGATAGAATGGTAGTTACTTTTCTAACCCTTGGGTGACTTATAAAAGTGCAGTGTGCCCGCAGGAGGCCACAACTAAACTCAAGAGACGGCCCACACAGAAGGCGCCCGCCACACCTCAAGCTGCCCAAGGCCCCATACAGCAACGCCGCACGCCTGTGTGTTGAGGAGGAGAAGGAGGGCGCAAGCTCAAGAAGGAGGCGAAATCCACCAGCGCCCAAGAGAGGAAGAAGGAGGAAAAGAGAAGAAGAGAAGGGAGAAGAAGGTTGGGCGAACCCAACACTTGCCAAGCTCGTGAGGGTGCCTAGGAGGGTGGAGCGTGGCAAGATTGCTAGGAAACCGTGAAGGGCTCCTAAATTGCTGTGGCAAGTGTAAGAGTCCGGGGAATTTTGGTGAGCTTTCTCAGGAGAAATCGGGGTTTTGAGACGCCAAGGTGTAAGGGCTGAGGAGGAGAGCAAGGGCAAGGACCTTTGAGCTGTGAGCAAATCACCGAGGAGGAGAAACGCTTGCAAGGATAAGAAGTCGGTGTGCGCAGGAATTGCAGAGGCATCACTTTTCTTCAATTTCGCAAGTACTAACCAAGGAGGCCATGACCAAGCCTACCATGACCAAGGGCAAGGAGGTAGTAGCTAAGGAAGGAGCGTCCACCAAGGGAGGTGGCGCAGGAGCTGCAAGAGGTCTAAGGTGAGGATCCTGAGGGTGGAAATTTGACATGCCCTTTTATTTGCCATGTGTGCCAGCTATCCTCTAGAGACCTTCGAGACTTTCGACCTTGGGCAGCAGAGGAGAATATTCAGAGTGGGTGTATGGGCGACATTGGTCTTACACCAACCTTGAATTGATAGAGGAGTGTTTTGCTAATTTGCAGCACGGAAGAGGAATTTACCCAGGAAAACGCACGGACGGATCCACGTGTTGGACGTAAGGAGCATACGCAGTATATGGCGGATAGCGAGGATAGCGGAATCACGCTTGATGGAAGGAACGAGTGAGGCAAGCGCATCAACGGCGGATCTTCCCAAGGGAGCCCTTACACTTATGCAAGGGGCATGAAGGCTAAGTCCAAGAACGGTTGGCGACGACCAAATCTTGGAGCCCAAGTGGAGATTGTTCACAAGAATTGTTTTGGGCTTGGTGAGCAATCCAAGGGTGTCATATTTCAAAGACTACCTTCCTCCATTTTCTATGGAAGATCACTCAAGGAGCGGCGGATTGGGGCTCATCATGTATGAAGCATACACCTACCACCGGAAAAGTCAAACCCAACGCGGATGAAGACAGGTCATGCTATCTTAGCACTTATCTAGTGCATTTGTGGGAAGTAGAGGGCTACTCACAAGTAAGGAGTTGGATGATTCCAAGCATCCCTTTAACATTGTGTACTTACACCTGTGAGAGGGACAAGGAGTGCTTGGTGCTTTAAAGGAGGTGCAGACCACCGGACATTATTGCCGGAAGGAATCCTCCAAAGATAGGCCGAGGATGCGTGGAGGACTTGCAAGGAGAAGTTGTAGGGGATTTGAAGTTTGGACCGAGGATGCGAGATGGAAGGTAGGATAGATCCTACCATGGCGGTGAATCCCGCGAGGGTGGGAGGTGTTCCCACGGGTTTGGGACCCCTTCGTCCTCCTCATGACAAGGCCTACGGCAGAATCCCTACCACGGTAGGAAGTAGTCCCACTGAGCACCTCCTACCACGGTAGGAGGGAAAGGAAGTCACGGTTTGGAAGCTCCCAAGAGGAGATAAGAAGGCAACCCCCCTGCTAGGTGGGCGAGCGATGGAGTCACGGTGGGAGGAGTTGCACCAAGTGATGAGCGGGAGCTCATCATAGGGAAGCAAGGGATGTAAGATCCCATGAGCAAGGCAAAGGCCTTGAGTCTCCGGAGGTAAGAAAGGAGACTTAGACATGTTGGAGGAGATGCGCAGGGGAGATGTTCAAGAAGGTAGATGTAGGAGCCGCCAAGAGGAGAGTTGAATTTTGAAGACGGAGGGAGAAGACAAGGACCTACCAAGCAAGGGAAATTGCGGCGAGCGAAACCCATGGAGGATGTTATGAGGATGGAAGCTCAAGTGGAGCACTTGGAAAAGAGTCTTGAAACAAGGCAGGACAAACCATCATATTCGGAGAACAAGGCTCTTACCAAGCAATTGGCAGCTCGAGAGGAGAAGGTGGAGCAACTTGCTCACATGGTGCGCATGGGAAAAGAAGGTAAGACAAGCAAGTGCTGCTAATGGAGGAAAGGTCAAGACGAGAGCAATCAGGAAATGAGGACAAGACAAAGGCAAGTAGGCGACATGAGCGGGTCATAGCCACACAGTGTGAAGATTAGTGACATGGAAAAGGAGCTGGGAGAAATCCACGAGGCTGGAATTGAAGGAAGAAGAGCTGGAAGAACGGACACATTTTGTCCAAAGATTGGAAATGGAACGAGAAGTCCAAAGAACGGAGAATGCACAACTCCCTAGGAGGATAGGGGAGTTGGAGGAAGAAATGGCAAAGGAGAAAGGCCATGAGGCGGTGGCATATGTTGGCGGTGAGGGAGCGTAGATTGGGCCGATTATGCCCTACAAGAGAGATTGATCCGCCAACCGCAATGAGAGGACGGAGAATGTGGCTCTCCATGTCAAGACCGTGAGCTGGCCTTGAGCGAGATGCTTACAAAAGCAAGTGTGAGCATGGAGTATGGCTTGAGGATTACAAGAATTGGAGATGGCACAACAACGATTTGCAGCCCATCTTCACAACAAGGTGCTCAAGGCCACTAACGAGTTGTTGCGACTTCGAGAGGAGGATGTTGGGACCTCATGACGATGATAGGGAGGCCCTCATGCAAGTCCAACCGGAAGCCTTAGACTTGGAGAGTGTCCCAAGCAACAGGGTGAAGAAACCGCACTGTGGAGAAGCAAGTGAAGCGGGAGAAGCTGCAGTGGAGAGAATCACCCTGTGAAGGGGTAAGGAAGAAGAAACGACTGTAGGAACTCCTACTGGTAGGAGGAGTTCCTACTGGGGAGGGACTCCTACCGTGGTAGGAGAAGGTCCTACCATGGTAGGAGGAAGAAGCATGGATTCAAAGGTCGCTAGCATGGATTTGACAAGGGAGGCGAGTACCTTGGCCCTTGCAGAAAGAAGGAAGAGGGGTTGATCTTGCAGAATGGAGCAAGAATCACAAGGAGAAGACCAACCTCCTAACATGGGTGCAGAAGGAGCTCACTTGCTCCACAAGTGAGAGGAAGAGGAGAAGCGAGGATGAGCCTGGCTAAGAGAGCCCGGCTATTTTATTGGAGGAAGGAACTCAAGATAGGCATCAAGATAAGGAAGGGATTCATAAGAAGTCCTTAAATTAGCTTGAAGACATGGGGCAAGATGCCACTTGGGAAGACTTTTCTTTAGAGGAGGAGCATTAATGCTTGTCACCAAGAGGGTGTGTTGACTAGCTAGATAGGAATGTTGACAGAGCCATTAAGGCTCACATAGGTGAATTTTTGCTAGAATAGAATTTTACCCAAGATGCTTGGATGTCGAACTTAAAGTCACAACAGGATACACTAAAATAAGGAGTAAGGCAAGGCTGTGGAGGGCGCGCTGTGGGAGGCTGTATGAGGACCTCCCTATAAAAGGAGGGAGCTTGTGAAGTAAAATTATCGTGTCTTGCGCCTCCCATCCTCCCGAGTCCTTCACTTTGTGTGCTGAATTTCGTCCCGCAAGCCAACGCAGGTCCGTAGAGAGGGAGAACGGCCGGAGTGCCGGGTGGAGGGCTTGCTCGTGCGCCCCCGCTCCCCTTGTGAATGGTCGTGAATTGTTTTGCTTTGAGTGTGGCGATGCTCAAGGAACTCTCGGCTTGAGGGTAGACTGCAGGAAAGACCCTGGAGGTTCTCGCTGTCTGCAAACCACATAGCAACCGCCCAAGGAAGAACTCAATTCCTGGACGACCCTGTGCCAGCCGTAAGGGAGTTGGAATTAATGAGCCAGCAATTGGTGTTAGAGTAGGAGATTGTGGAGGAAGGAAGGGTAGATGAGTAGAGAAGAAGAGGGCGTTGTTGATTGAGAGAGTTGTGAGGAGGATTAGAGTAGGAAAACTAAGGCCACGGTGCAGAGCCTAAGGGACGAATCCCAAATCAAGTAAGAGGGCCCTGTGGAGAAGAGTGTCTTAGGAGTAGGGACGGTTGCGGTGTGGGTGGGGGTCCGGGCCCGTGATAGACTCATTAAGACGAACTGCAATTGTGTGTGTCGCTGTAGGTTGAGGTTTATTTACGAAAAGACGGGCGCGGTAGAGGGAGCGTGAGAGGGCGCCTTGCTTGTTTAGAAGGCGAGGTAGTGTGTAGTGCAGTGTAGTGACGGATTTCAAGATTCACTCGCTCCAAGTCTCATGGGACGAAACCCAACGCATTTAAACGACAAAGTGACAAGTGTGTGGCCGCCAGAGGGGAAT
Organism: Anthoceros angustus; assembly: GCA_010909165.1. Classification (NCBI taxonomy): domain Eukaryota; kingdom Viridiplantae; phylum Streptophyta; class Anthocerotopsida; order Anthocerotales; family Anthocerotaceae; genus Anthoceros; species Anthoceros angustus. Next base: position 38,075 of record VJWM01000353.1, on the reverse strand, counting down.
CTGGGAGTGCCCTCCCAGAGGGAAGATGTTTAAGCCCCCTTCGCTTTGAGGAGAAACTCCTACCATGACCAAGCCTACCATGGTAGGAGAAACTCCTACCGTGGTAGGAGAGATCCTACCATGACCAAGCCTACCATGACCAAGCCTACCATGGTAGGAGAGATCCTACCATGGTAGGAGAATGACCGCAACTCCACCGGATGGGGATCACCAACTATGAATGGGTGGAATTAGACCTTCACTCGAGGTTCCTCTACTAGAGGAGGGGAGTATGTGAAAGTTTGGGCAACAAGCTTAAATGAGTTTGCTTTGAACAGCCCACACTTTTGCTAGAAATGGTTTGGTGAAGACATGCAAGGAAATTTTTGCTCCTTTTGAGCGGGAGTTGTAGGACCATGTCGGAAGGCAAAGAGGATATGCAGAAAAGAAACGGGTCAAAACGACCTCTGAGGAGAAAAGGTAACCTACATGAGTGGTAGGAGGTGTCCTACCACCGAGGAGAAACTCCTACCATGGTAGACGAGGGTAGGAGAGATCCTACCAAGAGGAGAATGACCTAGTGTTTTGATCACCTACCACCGTAGGAGAAACTCCTACCATGGTAGGAGAGGGTAGGAAGGTATCCCACCAGAGAACTCCTACCGTGGTAGGAGAAGGGAAAACGCCACCATGGTAGGAGGTGTCCTACCACCGTAGGAGATAGGTTGCTAGAGGAAAGTTATGTTTTAGGCAGGATAGGCTTGCTATATATAGGGTCTTTTAGTGGACTAGATAAATAGGCCAAAATAGGTAATTAAGAAATTAGAGGCTAATTTTCAGTAATTAGAAAATAGGGAAATTGGTATTTTAGTATAAGGAAATTAGGAAACTAACATCAACGGTGAGAAAGCCACGTGGCACACATCCAAGGGCAGGATAGAATGGTAGTTACTTTTCTAACCCTTGGGTGACTTATAAAAGTTAGCTAAGAGGCCACAACTCAAACTTGAGGAGTCAGTGGAAGGCGCCACACCTCAAGCTTCCCAAGGCCCCATAGAAACGTAGCACACGCCCATGCTAAGGTTGAAGAGGAAGGCAAGTTGGGCAACGGAGGAGGGCAGGACGCCAAGAGGAGGTGCAGAAGAAAAGAGAAAGAGGGAAGGAACGAGGTGCAGGGCAAACCACACCTCCCTAACTGCAGGAGCGATAGAAGGGTGTGGCAGGATTACAGAAATTGTGAAGGCCACCACACAAGTGTAAGGACTCGTGAGGAACTTTGGAGGAGAAGCTTCAAATCATAACAGCAGAGTTGGTGCTTGAAGGCTAAGGTGCAAGGCCAGGTGGCTTGTGGCAAGGTGAAGAAGAAGGGCGTGAGCTCGGGAGGTGGAAGTCCGCCAGCGCAAGAGAAAGAGCAGGAGGAAATTGAGGAAGAAGAGAAGGGAGAAGAAGTTGGGGCGCAACCCAACACTTGCCAAGCTCGTGAGGGTGCCTAGGAGGGTGGAGCGTGGCAAGATTGCTAGGAAACCGTGCAGAAGGGCTCCTAAATTGTGGTGTAAGAGTCCGGGAGAATTTTGGTGAGCTTTCTGCAGGAGAAATTGGGGTGGGGACGCCAAGGTGTAAGGACTGCAGGAGGAGAGCAAGGGCAAGGACCTTTTGAGCTGTGAGCAAGAGCAAATCACCGAGGAGGAGAAACGTTTGCAAGGATAAGAAGTCGGGCAGCCAGGAATTGGTGAGAGGCATCACTTTTCTTCAATCGTGCAAGTACTAACCAAGGAGGCCATGACCAAGCCTACCATGACCAAGGGCAAGGAGGTAGTAAGGAAGGAGCGTCCACCAAGGAGGTGCAGGAGCGGGCAAGAGGTCTAAGGAGGATCGACCTGAGGTGGAAATTTGACATGCCCTTGTTTACGTGCTATGGGCCAGCTATCCTCTAGAGACCTTTCGACTTTCGACCTTGGGCAAGAGGAGAATATTCAGCTAGAGGGTGTATGGGCGACATTGGTCTACACCAACCTTGAATTGATAGAGAGTGTTTTGCTAAGCAGAGAAGAGGAATTGGCCACCGACAAACGCACGGACGGATCCACGGTGTTGGATTGTAAGGAGCATACGCAGTATATGGCAGCGATAGTGAGGATAGCGGAATCACGTTGATGGAAGGAACGCGAGGCAAGCGTGCATCAACGGCGGATCTTCCCAAGGGAGCCCTTACACTTATGCAAGGCATGAAGGCTAAGTCTAAGAACGGTTGGCGGACGACCAAATCTTGGAGCCCAAGTGGAGATTGTTCACAAGAATTGTTTTGGGCTTGGTGAGCAATCCAAGGGTGTCATATTTCAGCACTACCTTCCTCCATTTTCTATGGAAGATCACCAAGGAGCGCCGGATTGGGGCTCATCATGTATGAAGCATACACCTACCACCGGAGAAGTTGTCAAAACCCAACGCTGGATGAAGACACCAAGGCCATGCTATCTTAGCACTTATCTAGTGCATTTGTGGGAAGTAGAGGGCTACTCACAAGTAAGGAGTTGGATGATTCCAAGCATCCCTTTAACATTGTGTACTTACAGAGAGGGAGGAGTGCTTGGTGCTTGCTAAGGAGGTGCCGCAGCACCACTGACATTATTGCCGGAAGGAATCCTCAAAGATAGCCAGGATGTGCGGGAGGACTTGCAAGGAGAAGTTGTAGGGGATTTGAAGTTTGGACCATGGAGGATGCGGAGATGGAAGGTAGGATAGATCCTACCATGGCGTGAATCTCGCGAGGGGTGGGAGGTGTTCCCACGGGTTTTGGGACCCCTTCTCCTCATGACAAGGCCTATGGTGAATTAGTCCTACCACGTAGGGAAGTAGTCCTACGGAGCACCTCCTACCACGGTAGGAGGAAAGGAAGTCACGGAAGCTCCCAAGAGGAGATAAGAAGGCAACCGGCCCCTGCTAGGTGGGCGAGCGATGGAGTCACGGTGGGAGGAGTTGCCAAGTGATGAGCGGGAGCTCATCATAGGGAAGCAAGGGATGTAAGATCCCATGAGCAAGGCAAAGGCCTTGAGTCTCCGGAGGTAAGAAAGGAGACTTAGACATGTTGGAGGAGATGTGCGACAGGGAGATGTTCAGAAGGTAGACATAGGAGCCGCCAAGAGGAGAGTTGAATTCTTGAAGACGAGGCGAGACAAGGACCTACCAAGCAAGGGAAATTGTGGTAGGCGAGCCAAACCCAGGAGGATGTTATGAGGATGGAAGGCTCAAGTGGAGCACTTGGAAAAGAGTCTTGAAACAAGGCACAATGAGGCAAACAATCATATTCGGAGAACAAGGCTCTTACCAAGCAATTGGCAGCTCGAGAGGAGAAGGTGGAGCAACTTGCTCACATGGTGCGACATGGGAAAAGAAGGCGAAGACAAGCAAGTGCTGCTAATGGAGGAAAGGTCAAGACGAGAGCAATCTAAAGAAATGAGGGCAGACAAAGGCAAGTAGGCGACATGAGCGGTCATAGCCACACAGTGTGAAGATTAGTGACATGGAAAAAGGAGTTGGGAGAACCACGAGGCTGGAATTGAAGGAAGAAGAGCTGGAAGAATGGACACATTTTGTCCAAAGATTGGAAATGGAACGAGAAGTCCAAAATGAGATGCACAACTCCCTAGGAGGATAGGGGAGTTGAAGAAGACGAAGGAGAAGGTCATGAGGCGGGTAGTCGTGGAACGTAAAAGTTTGGGCAACCAAATTCAAACCGCCGTAAGACTAACAAGTTTGATTTTTTTTGGCTAAGACCGATTGAAGAGGAACATGCGAGGAAAACTTCAAGATCTTGGAACTAGAGCGTGGAATATTGTTAGAAGGCAAAGGATATCCCAGAGGAAAACGGTCAAGCGACCCGAAAAGGCATGGGGCAACCAAGGTTGGTTAGAAAGGCATCATCAGAGGTCGCTGACACGCCGGTAGCCCGAGTAAGGAGCAGATTATCGCTGTAAGTATCTACGTAGGTGACAAAATCTCTAAAAAGGAAACTTAGAATAAAGGGGGATATCCACTATATATGCTCATCAATAGAGGATAAATATATAAGAGTAATTAGCAAGAGATTAATTAGCGAGTAGGAAAATAGGTATTATAGATCGATTAGATTTTGTGAATGATGCACAAAATCTAGGTGTGGGCTGCAGCCATCCAAAGGTGCAAAGTGCGCTTGGGGCCAACTTCCTTTTCGAGCTAAGGCGAACTCACTTCCCAAGAGATCAGACCGGAGCCGGAGCGCGGAAAGATGCTTGGCAAGCGAGAGGAAGGGCTTGCTCAACTAATAGAGGACTTGGAAGGAAAAAGGTCCCAGAAGAGGAGTACCACAAGAAAGTGGTACATAGAATGGTAGTAAGGAAGCGAAGGTTTTGGCATTATGCCCTTCGTGCAAAATTGGCCAGCCACCAAGGAAGCAAGGGAGGAGAATGTGACCTCCATGTCAAGGTGGGGAATTGACCACCTCAAGGGACGCCTACAAAGGTAGGTGTGAAGATGGAGAGTGGCCCACGAGATTGATGATCTCCAAATGCAATATCATAGCTTGGGGCCCACCTCCACAATAGAATTTTGAAGGCCAACAATGAGATCTTGCTTGGCCAAGAGGAGGACATTGGGTCCTCATGATGATGATGAAGGAGCGCAACAGTGTGCCTGTGAGGCCTCCGATTTTGATGAGGCCATCAAATGGACTCCGAGGAACTGAGGAGTCGAGACGAAGAGCCGAGCGCCAAAGGTAGAAGGTGGCGCAGAGAGCAAGGAGGGGAAAGCCCACCTCCTGGGGTCAACCTACCATGGGTGACCTACCACGTAGTCCGCCAGACTACCGTGGTAGACACACACGCCTAGTCCGCTGACACCGGTAGTGTGCCCGTGGCGAGATCAGGGGAGTCGCCGGAGGCCGGCCGAGGATGAAGGAGCCGGGGTCCGAGTATACCCCGGAGGAGCAGCTGGGTGGTGGGAGAGACAACCCCACCGAGGAGACTAAGGACGGGTCCGACCCGAGGAAGGGGAGGGGTGAGAAGTTCCCGCCCACCTGGATAAGGGAGGAGCCAGCCGGGAGAGGAGACCAACGCGGGGAGTTAGTAGCAACATTGGTCGAATGGGGAAGATGAAGACATGCTCTGATAGGTATGGACAAACCAAACAGAAGGAAGGAAGGAGCAAAGAGGAACTCACCCCGTGAGACATCACCGATGGAGAGTGGCCCACGAGATTGATGATCTCCAAATGCAATATCATAGCTTGGGGCCCACCTCCACAATAGAATTTTGAAGGCCAACAATGAGATCTTGCTGGCCAAGAGGAGGACATTGGGTCCTCATGATGATGACAGAAGGAGCTGCAACAGCAGCCTGAGGCCTCCGATTTTGATGAGGCCATCACGAAATGGACTCCGAGGAACTGAGGAGTCGAGACGAAGAGCGCCGCCAAAGGTAGAAGGTGGCGCAGAGAGCAAGGAGGGGAAAGCCCACCTCCGGGGTCAACCTACCACGGTAGTCCGCCAGACTACCGTGGGGTAGACACACCACGCCGTAGTCCGCCAGACTACCGGTAGGGCAGTGTGCCCGTGGGCGAGATCGTTGGGGAGTTGCCGCGAGGCCCGGCCGAGGATGAAGGAGCCGGGGTCCGTAGTATACCCCCGAGGAGGAGGCTGGGTGGTGGGAGAGACAACCCCACCGGAGGAGACTAAGGACGGGTCCCCCCGAGGAAGGGGAGGGGTGAGAAGTTCTCGCCCACCTGGATAAGGGAGGAGCCAGGCCCGAGAGGAGACCAACGCAAGAAGGCCCAAGGAGTTAGTAGCAACATTGGTCGAATGGGGAAGATTCTTTGAAGACATGCTCGTGATAGGTATGGACAAACCAAAAGAAGGAAGGAGCAAAGAGGAACTCACCCCGTGAGACATCACCGGCGGAGAGGAAGGAGAAGAAGGAGATAGGTACCGACTACCATGGTAAGTCCACCCAGTCCGCCGACTACCGCGTAGGGTGCCGATGAACGGGCGCGACCAGCGGAAGCGGAGAAAAGGCGCCTAGGTGCGCGGGAGGGGCGCGATCGATGGAAGATAACAGATTTTAGGCGCCGCCCGGAGATGGAGGAAGGGGCAGATGGTACTTGCCCCACACATTGGAAGGCGACAAGATCCGGGAAGGGACAGAGCAAAAGGAGGGCGAGGGAGCCAATCCAAGGGCCATGTCACCACCCCAAATGAGATAAGACTAAGAATGGTCAATGACCATAAATGAGCTTTGGGGAACGGAAGGATAGGTGGTGTAGACCGACATCCTTCAAGGATGGTCTTAGGTGAAGTTACTAGAATAGAATTTACCAAGGATCGCATAATAGATTTAGGTGCCGACATTAAATGCGGTGTAGGAAATAATAGAATTGGAAAAGGTGACCGCAGAGGGTCACCTAAGGGAGGTTGTATGTGGAAGGCCTCCTATAAGAGGAGGAGGATTTCACAAAGTAAAGTATCATGTCTTGCGCCCATCATCGAGTCCTTTGCCATTACAGAGGAATTTCGTGGCCGTGAGCCAACAGTCCGTAGAGAGGAAGTCGCGTGGTCGGAGTGTTGGTGGAGGACTTGCTCAAGTGCCTAAACGAGTTGCTCCCTTGTGAATGGTTGCCGTGAAATTGCTTTGCTTTGGGTGTGTGGCAAATGCCCGTGAGAACTCTCGGCTTGAGGGTAGACTACTGGAAAGACTCGAGGTTCTCACTGCCTGTGTCAAACTCATAGCAACCGCCCAAGGAAGAACTTGCTGGAGGCGGACCCGCCAGCCGTAAGGGCGAGTCGAAACCAAGAAGCCCGAATCGAGGTTAGAATAGGAGGAAGAGGATGAGGAGATGAGAAGATGAGTAGAGGATTAGAGGTGTAGGTGTTAGTGGAAGGCCACAGAGCCTAAGGGACGAATCCCAACTGCAAGTAAAAGAGCGCCCCGAGTGGAGAAGTTTGGTCTTAGAAGTAGGGACGAAATCGCGGTGTGAACTGGGGGGTCCTCGGCGCCCGTGGTAGGCTCTCCGAGGCAGGACTCGCAATTGTGTTGTGTCGTTGTAGGTCAAGTTTGGTCTTAGAAGTAGGGACGAAATCGCGGTGTGAACTGGGGTCCTGGGCGCCGTGGTAGGCTGTCACGAGGTGACCGCAATTGTGTTGTGCTGTAGGTCAAGTTTGGTCTTAGAAGTAGGGACGAAATCGTGTGAACTGGGGTCCTGGGCGCCTGTGGTAGGCTTTGTCACGAGGCGACCCGCAATTGTTTTGTGTCGTTGTGGTCGAGGTTGGCGAAGCAAAGGCAAGTGGTGCAGAAGAGGGAGAGTAGAGGTGCCTTGCTTGTTTAGAAGGTCGAGAGTGTGTCATCAGAAGCGACGGGCATCACAAGACCTCGAACTTTCACACAAGTCTCATGGGACGAAACCCAACGACGGGCGTGGGATAAGTGTGGCCGCTATAGTGGGAGGACCTGGGGAGTGCCCCGGATTCTCCCTACCACATTTTTGGCGCCGTTGCCGGGGACTTGTTGTTGAAAGTTTGAAGTTTTGTGGTTTCCATCGCTAGGCTGCAGAATGTTTTTCAAAGGGACTGAGAGTCGACCATAGGGTGAGAAGACGGAATTTCACGCCGCCTAAGTGTCATAGGGGTGACTGGTTGAGACACTAAACGGGGTGTGATTTGCTTTCCTCTTAACACCTGTGGGTTGGAGGACATGAGGATGGTTGCAGATGTCAGATAGGGGTCGATCTCGGGGAGATACACGCGGAAGGTCACCCCCGCCTGTCACTGCGAGAGATTTACGAGCTTTACGAAGAAACCGGCTAAGGGAAGAGACCGCCGCTGTCGCCACTCGTGGACAGCGGGAGGAAGTAGAGACACGAGCTGACGCGGAGGAAGTCGCCGTGACGCCGGAAGGCGACGGAGGTGCGGAACGACGGATAGGGGAGAAGGAGGAAGAAGAGGCGGAGATCACCGACAGCGAGAGGAAGGAGGTCGAAGAGAAGTCGGTGTCCGATTTAGGAAGGGCCGCGCCTCCGAGCACGAAGTTGTTCACAACCGCCGCGAACGCCCGCGACGCTTTGCTTCTCAAAGCGGTGGCACCACCTCATCTTCCGGATCGCCGAGAGGAAGGACGACGAGGTCGCCGAGCGGGAGTTTCGTGCTTGGTCGGAGGATTTGGCGGAACGACTCGATCGAATCGCCGATCGATTGATCTTTGGGACGACTAGAGGGAGGTCGCTACTCCCTTGGTAGAAGATTTTCGTGCTCAAGGATCCCGATTTGTTTCCTACCCGGCGAGAGGAGTGTTGGTCCGGTGACACCAACGAGCAACATGAGTGGAGTTGGTGGAGGAGGAGGACCGCCAACTTCATAGTCGCCAAAGAATACGCCAAATTCGCGAGAAGAAAAGGGAGATGATGCGAGGCGTAAGAACTTTCGAGCACGTCTCCCACGCAAATTTAGAGGATGGAGTCGCCGAGCGACTGCGCATCTTTCCGGGACTGCTGAGAGGGCATGCCCAACAGTGGTATGGTCGCACATATAATTCAGAAGCGCCGACGGATTGGGAAGCTCTTAAGGCAGCCTTCTTGAATCGGTTCCGAGGGCTCAGTTACGCACACCACACCTTGGCCAAGTTGAGAACCCTCCGAAGGAAGAAACGAGAGTCGTTGTTCGATTATGTGGAGAGGTTTTATGGATATCTGGATCGGGTTCCGAAATGTGCACCCGAGAGGCCGGGAGATCCACCCAGCTCTAGGTACTCACAAGAACAAGCGTTGGATTGGTTTGTGAGTGGCTTGTCACGAAAATGGAGGTACACGCAGCGAACGAAGACGCTAAGGGGGCCTCCGCTTAGCCGAGGAATGGGAGTCCGAGGGGAGAAGGAGGAAGAAGAGGCGGAGTCATAAGAAGAGAAAGGATCGAGGAGATCTAGCTCGCCTTCCTCACCTCCTCCAGTCCGCCTCTTCCACATCGAAAGTGAGGACAATGAACTCAAGGCTCCACATCGGATGAGGAATCGGAGAAGGCCTACGAACGACGAATGAGGAAGGACCCGAGAAGGTCAAAACGACAAGAGGAGGCGGAACGCGCATTGGAGAAGGAGAGGAAAGGGAAGACGGTCCGTCGGATGGAGAAGGAGAAACGTCGCAGCGGAGGAGGGATTGCCGGACAAGTGGAGGCTTTGACCAAGCGTTGACCGAGTTGGAGGTCAAGGCGAAGAATCAAGCTCCACGAAGATCTCCTTCGCCCGCACTGGTGTATTGCTCGATCCGTCATCAAACGGGACACACCAACCGAGAATGTATTCGCACCGCGACACGCGTAAATCATGTGGAAACCCATGCCGAGATTATTGGTACGTGGACGAGGCGCATTGCACAAGCGTCACCGGAAGTCACCACCTCAATCAATGAGAGCGACTTACCACCGACCGCACCCTCAAGGTATGGCTCACGTCCGACATCGCCGGACAATGGAGACCGATCCACACGAGGCGATGGCAATTCCAGTGGGTGTTATAATTGCGGAGCCCCGTGACACTACTCAACGAATGCCCGTAACCACGGAAGCAAGTAGGTTATGTACCCTTTGCTGTATGTAAGGAATTGGGACATAAAATGGGGACCCTGTGATGCACGGGTGACGCGAGTGACACCAAATGTGGTCGTTTACGGAGCTGCAGCGAAGAGGCACGACCCAACACCGAAACCGCATCACGTGACCACAACACCGTGTTGAAGGTGGAAGGAGTATGATTCCTCGAGGGATCAAAGGTGACGCCGTATCGTGGAGGAAGGATACGAGGGAGAAATAAGCGCGGATGAAAGGTTGATGGTGGCTGTGGTAACCACTCGGGCCGGAGAAGGACGATCGGAAAACGGCGATGAGGAAGGAAGGAGGAAGGTGAGGGATGACTCACCATGGCTCCGGAGACGCTGTTCGCGCACAAGAGGAGCAGAACAAGACCGCCCAGCAGAAGGCGATCACCCCTAGTCCGGCACTACGGATAGACCAGACTACCCTGGGGAAGGACCAAAGGAGGGGAGGAACGAACCGCTTCCTCCCGACATTAGTCGAGAAGTAGCGGCAATGCCGGAAGATGAATTAAACAGCTCACCCGATACGGAAGCAGGGTCGCAGAGCGAATCGGATCCACGGTATGGGAACCCACCCGATAGGAGGGTCATGGAATCGAACTTTACCAATAAGGTCGGAGTCGAGCTGTGGCTGCAAGCGGGAGGAAACTTGTCGATAAAATCTCCGGCCACGACGATTACTTGACCGCGAATTTGTGGTCACCGAGATGCTTGCGGTGAAGTCCAAGATCCCGCAAAATTGTGAAGGAGGCGATCGGGAATCTCAAGCGAGGGGAGGAGAAATCGCGCGGAGGTAAATGTGGTCGAACTTGATTTGGGGCACCCGAGATTGAGGTTGAGATTGCGGGTGTTTGGTGCCCGACGTGCCATTAGATTCGGATCGGAGTCAACTTGATGACGGAGGAGACGGCTCATCAACTCGGATTCACCGAGTTTCACCCGCCCGAGTATTTTTACGGATGGCCGACTGCAAGGAGAAAGCCACTGGGGCCGAGAACGTGCCCACTATAATTGGGGACTCACCTTCCATCTTACCTACATTGTGATGCACCTTTTTGATTTAGGCTATAAGGTTTTGATAGGTAGGCCTTGTATGGCCGGTGTTTTTGATTTTGGTCGAGTGGCATCACCTTCAAGTCCGGGGATAATGACCGCGGCGATTGCTTTGTGTCATGGAGTAAGGCCCTTATGAGGGGAGTCCAACCCACCGACGGTACACCTGTAGCACGGGTAAGCTCCTGCAAAGGATCGAGCATATCGGGGTCCTCACGAGGTCAAATAAAGAGTGATTTGGTGTATGCCTGCTTACAGAGGAATAGAGGAGTCGAGGATGAGGCCCATAGAGAAGGAGTAGCCTTTTGGAAGGGCAGCTTATGAGCGAGACTTTCCTAAGAGGGATCCGAACCAAGATAGGCATCGAGGGAACATATGTAGATCCCGATGCGTAGAAGACCTAGAGTTAGAACCTAGCAAGGTAGTCAAGATTTCTAAGTACCTAGGCGTGAGAAAAAGATGAGTTTCAGAGGGTCCTTAGAGAATATGTTGATGTGTTTGCCTTCAAGATTACCGACATGACAGGATACCGAAGAACTGGGAATACATCGAATAGACTCAAGGAGGGCAAGACTGATCGCAACACAGTCAATCCCAAGTATTCCATGGTTGTTAAGGATCACCGACCAATACTTGAGGTGGGTGATTTACCCTGCTCACCAAAGGAGTGGGTCGCCCCATCGTGATTGTACCAAAGAAGCAGGAAAGGTGCGGTGTGTCAAGATTTTAAAACTCAACGAGGCAACGAAGAAGGATCATCACCTTTACCTTTCATGGACAGGTGTTGACATGAGCGGGCATGAGATGTACAGCTTGATGGATATTCGGTACAATCAAATTTCGAAGGAGGATCAGACAAAACAACGCTCACACGGATTGGGGAACTTATGCCTATTCAAGCTCCTTCGGTTGTGCAATGCCCCGCCACTTTCCAGGGTAGTGAACGCGATCTTCCGAGATTTCCGAGGAAGTTCATGGAGGTATTCTCGGATGATTTCGTATTTGGGAGAAGGAACTTGCATTTAGACCATTTGAGGCAATGCTTTAAATGCAGGAGTCGAACATGAAACTTCATCCGGAAGTGTTATTTTGGCATGACGGAGGGCATTCTATTAGCACATCGAGTTTCGACGAGGATTGGTAGATAAAGAGAAGGCAGTGATAGAGATGGACGACCCCAAACGGTGAAGGCAAAGTAGCTTTTGTAGGGCTAGTGGGTATTACAGAGGTTCATCAAGGATTTCGCCAAGAAGGCGGCCTTGTTGACACAATTAACCAAAAAGGATACACCTTCGAATGGATGACGACAGAGGCTTTCAGCTTGAAGGATGCTTGGTGAGCGCACCAACTTTACAACCGCCGGATTGGGGAAGCCGTTCATGTATACGTGGATGTGTCCGCTATGCTATTGGGACCGCCTTGAGTCGAAAGATGAGAAGAAACGGATCATCCGATTTTCTATGCTAGACATTTCACGGATCAAAAGAACTACTCAACCACGGAGCGGAGGGTCTTGGTATCATTTACTTGTAAGAAGTTTAGACACTATCCGCTTGCAAGGTTACGCTCCATGTCGATCATTTTGCTTGAAGTATCTTGTCAACAAGCCGATTTGTCGTGAAGGATCCGATGGGTATATCGCTGCAAGAGTTTGACTATGACGTAGAAACCGGCCGTGAAGCAACATCGAATGCCGATTTCATTTCTCGTCAAACCGGAGAGCGACTTGAAGCCACGATGATCGATTTCGACGAGGAGTTGGTTACCATGACCCAAGTCAAGGGGAAGGAGGTGAGCATGTTGTCGAAGGCCTAAGAATTGATCAGCAAGCCCGCAGAGGGGCCAAATGAGCAAGAAGGGAGCGCAGTGAAAAGCCGCAGCAGGACAATTTGGAACCGAGGAGATAGGATGGCGCCAGATGGGCGCAAGGAGGAGGCTGAATTCTCAAGGGTGAGCAGGGGCTGCAAGTGAGGCCACACGTTGGCAAGGAAGCAAAAAAGGACATGAGAGCACCGCTTTTGAGCGAGGAAGGCCCCCACTGAGGTGCGCCATGAGGCGAGGAGGAGACGCCCTAGGGAGGAGGGCGCCAGAGAAGAGGAAGGAGCTTCATCCCATGACAAGCTTGAAGAAAATTGCAGGGGAGTTGGCGATCTGGGCAATCCTCAAAATCACCATGGAGGTGCAACAAGTCGAGGAGGTCGCCATGGGAGCACGAGATGGACCCATACGGAAGGCGAAAATCAACTGTTAATGAAGGAAGAACATGCGAACCACAGTTGAGGAACGCAAAGATGGCGGCGGATGTGGAGGATGGATACACGCCATCCGGAGCCATTAACGAACGTCCTAGGAGGAGGAGACGAGTACACCGGAAGGAGAAGATTAGAACGCGAGGGGCGTTCATGCCCGAGGTATTTGTTGAGCGTGAAGTACGAAATTCGGAGCATGGCATCATGCCGGATGGGTTGTCAAGGGGAAGGACGGGCGGTCTTTCTCCATAAAGCCGCACCCTATTGAGGAAGGTGTCCTGCATAAACTTGGGCCGAAAAGATCCGCTCGGCGCTAAGGAGGCCGCACTCGGAGGCGTGCATGCGTAAGAGGCAGGTGGACACTATTCGCAGTGACCGTTAAGAAGATTTTGAATGCCGGGTTTTGGTGGCTACGATGCAAAAGGATGTGGGAGTTCACCCGAGGTGTGATGCGTGTCGAGGGTTGGGCGCCCACGTTGTCGACACAATGGCCTCTTACCTACATCCCGCCGCTAGCACCGCTCGAGAAGTGGGGAATCGATTTCAGGGCCGATCAAACCACCAACGCAATGGACGAGGAAGGAGATCCCATGACAAGCTTGAAGAAAATTGCAGGGGAGTTGGCGATCTGGGCAATCCTCAAAATCACCATGGAGGTGCAACAAGTCGAGGAGGTCGCCATGGGAGCACGAGATGGACCGACGTTGAGGGAAAATCAACTCGTTAATGAAGGAAGAACATGCGAACCAAGTAGGAACGAAAAGATGGGCGGCGAGCGAAGAGGATGGATACACGCCATCCGGAGCCATTAACGAACGTCCTAGGAGGAGGAGACGAGCACACCGGAAGGAGAAGATTAGAACGCGAGGGGCGTTCATGCCCGAGGTATTTGTTGAGCGTGAAGTACGAAATTCTCGGAGCATGGCATCATGCCGATGGGTTGTCAAGGGGAAGGACGGGCGGTCTTTCTCCATAAAGCCGCACCCCATCGCTAGGAAGGTGTCCTGCATAAACTCCGACGAAAAGATCCGACTTGTCTCGGCTAAGGAGGCCGCACTGCCACGAGGATGCACATGCGTAAGAGGGGTGGACACTATTCGCAGTGACCGTTAAGAAGATTTTGAATGCCGGGTTTTGTGGGCTACGATGCAAAAGGATGTGGGGAGTTCACCCGGAGGTGTGATGCGTGTCGAGGGTTGGGCGGCTCACGTTGTCGACACAATGGCCTCTTACCTACATCCCGCCGCTAGCACCGCTCGAGAAGTGGGGAATCGATCAGGGCCGATCAAACCACCAACGCAATGGACGAGAAGCACATTTTGGTGGCTACGGATTATTGTACAAGATGGTGGAAGTCAAGCAACCAGGAAGGACGACGCACCGCAGAGCCAAGTTTCTATTCGAGAACATCATAACCGTATGGATGTCCTTTAGAGTTGGTCACGGGGATCAACTCGGTCGTTGAAACTCACCACCTACTTCAACATTCGCATCGAAGACGACTCTACAACCCCAAAGCGAATGGATTAACGGAGAAGACGAATGGGTTGCTCGCACAATCCTTACCAAGGTACGTGACACACATGTATGATTGGGATGCTGTTGCATTCGCACGGGCTTACAGGATCATGGAAAAGGTAACCACCAAAGAAGACCCTTATTATCTAACATGGCATGTCACCGTGATGCCGTGGAATTTGAAGTACCCACCTGCTGTAATCATGGAGGATGAACGATGACCGTAGAGGATAGCTGTAGTTAGACTAGAATCATTCATAGAGCAGAAGAACGAGGGAGGATGCTTTAGAAGAAACGCAATGGATTCAGTGAACTCGTAAAAGGCATGATGGGAGGTTGAGGAAGCAAGAGGCTATCGTGGACGGGATTTGGTTCTTCTATATGATAGTCGGTACCTAGACTTTCCAGGAAGCTTAGGCTAAGGTGGATGGGACCTTACGAGGTGGCGCAGTACGAGAATGGATCCGCAACCACGAGTATTGGGGAGCACCGCCACCGAGTAAATGGGTGGAAGGTTAAGAAGTACCTTCACCCGAGTACTGCTGTTTCAGGACGCAAACAGTGAGGTGGGGAGTATGTGGAACGAAAAGTTTGGGCAACCACAAAAGAGCCAAGACGAACAAGTTTGATTTTTTGGCTAAGAACGATTGAAGAGGAACATGCAGGAAATTCAAGATCTTGAACTAGAGTTGTGGAATATTGTTAGGAAGGCAAAAGGATATCCCAGAGGATAGCCGTAGTTAGACTAGAATCATTCATAGAGCAGAAGAACGAGGGAGGATGCTTTAGAAGAAACGCATGATCTGTGGAACTTAAAAGGCATGATGGGAGGTTGAGAAGTGAGGCTATCGTGGACGGGATTTGGTTCTTCTATATGATAGTCGGTACCTAGACTTTCCAGGAAGCTTAGGCTAAGGTGGATGGGACCTTACGAGGTGGCGCAGTACGAGAATGGATCCGTGTAACTCGAGTATTGGGGAGAATTACCGCCACCGAGTAAATGGATGGAAGGTTAAGAAGTACCCACCGAGACTGTTGTTTGCAGGACGCAAACAGTGAGGTGGGGAGTATGTGGAACGAAAAGTTTGGGCAACCAAAAAGCCAAGACGAACAAGTTTGATTTTTTTGGCTAAGACCGATTGAAGAGGAACATGCGAGGATTCTCAAGATCTTGAACTAGAGTGGAATATTGTTAGAAGGCAAAAGGATATCCTGTGAGGAAAACGGGTCCGACCCCGCACGAGGCAAGGGCAAGGTTGGGGGCACTACCGCCGAGGGTCGCCACACACGCCGGTAGTCGAAGGGAGCAGACTCGTAAGTCGCGACTACCGCGTAGGTCGACAAATCTCGCAAAAAGGAAATTAGAATAGGGGGGATATCCACTATATATGCTCATCAATAGAGGATAAATATATAAGAGTAATTAGCAAGAGATTAATTAGCGAGTAGGAAAATAGGTATTATAGATCGATTAGGATTTTGTGAATGATGCACAAAATCTAGGTTGTGTGGCCGCCAGTGGCAATCCAAAGGAAAAGTGCGCTTGGGGGAGCGCCAACTTCCTTTCGAGCTAAGGCGAACTCACTTCCCAAGAGATCGAGACCGAGCCGGAGAAAGATGCTTGGCAAGTGAGAGGGAAGGCTTGCTCAACAATAGAGGACTTGGAAGGAAAAAGGTCCCAGAAGAGGAGTACCACAAGAAAGTGGTACATAGAATGCCGGTAGTAAGGAAGGTTTTGTGATTATGCCCTTCAGTGCAAAATTGGCCACCAAATTAAGGAAGCAAGGAGGAGAATGTGACCTCCATGTCAAGGTGGGGAATTGACCACCTCAAGGGACGCCTACAAAGGTAGGTGTGAAGATGGAGAGTGGCCCATGAGATTGATGATCTCCAAATGCAATATCATAGCTTGGGGCCCACCTCCACAATAGAATTTTGAAGGCCAACAATGAGATCTTGCTTGGCCAAGAGGAGGACATTGGGTCCTCATGATGATGATGAAAGGAGCCGCAAGTGCCAGAGGCCTCCGATTTTGATGAGGCCATCACGAAATGGACTCCGAGGAACTGAGGAGTCGAGACGAAGAGCGCCAAAGGTTGGTAGGCATCATCACCGAGGGTCGCCACCACAGCAGGGGGAGCAGAGGGTAAGGCGATCAGGTAGGACAAATCTCGCAAAAGGAAATTAGAATAAAGGGGGATATCCACTATATATGCTCATCAATAGAGGATAAATATATAAGAGTAATTAGCAAGAGATTAATTAGGCGAGTAGGAAAATAGGTATTATAGATCGATTAGGATTTTGTGAATGATGCACAAAATCTAGGTTGTGTGGCCGCCAGTGGCGCCCATCCAAAGTGGGCAAAGTGCGTAGGCGCCAACTTCCTTTCGAGCTAAGGCGAACTCACCCCAAGAGCCCAGGTGGAGTGCAAGAAGAAGGAGAAGCAACAAGGAAAGCCGCGAGGCTAAACCACCATCTTCCGCGCTGTGGGAGGGCGGATGGAGCGATTTTGAAGGCCACGCGATGGCCCGAGAGGTGGAGAGCTGAGATTTAAGAAAGAAGGGGTGGAATTAGGACCCCTAGGAGAATTGCGTGCTTGTGAAGCACTCACCGTGTGGATTTGAAGGCTAGAGAAAGCCTCGCCTTGTGGGCATGTCAAGAAGAAGTGAAATCTCAAGACATGGCCGGAGGAAGGGACCAAATGGCAATTGGAGGCCATGGAGTCCGACGAAAAGGCAGCCAAGCCGGAAAAAGGTCAGGAGAAGCTCCACGACCTTATGGATCGCCGAGAAGGTCTTGAGGGAGGTTGGCTCAAATCAAGAAAGAGCCATCCGAGCAACCACCAACGAGACTCATGGAGATGTATATGAGGAGCATTTTGCCCAATTAGAGCAAGAGCGAAAGGGCAAAACAGAGGCTCTCGGAAGGGAGAAGGTAGCGGTCCAGCAAATGGACGCGCAAGAACAGGTGATGGCTACGCAAGCCATCCAGATCCGGGACATGAAGGAAGAGTTGAGAAGAGCCCGGTTTAGTTTGGAAGAGAAGCGCTCCGAGCTGGAAATTCAAAACCAGCAACTACAGGAGCTGGAGCGCGAGAAAGATGCTTGGCAAGCGGAGAGGGAAGGGCTTGCTCAACGAATAGAGGACTTGGAAGGAAAAAGGTCCCAGGAGGAGGAGTACCACAAGAAAGTGGTACATAGAATGCTGGTAGTAAGGAAGCGAAGGTTTTGGGCAGATTATGCCCTTCAGGCAAAATTGGCCAGCCAGCTGAAGGAAGCAAGGAGGAGAATGTGACCCTCCATGTCAAGGTGGGGAATTGACCACCTCAAGGGACGCCTACAAAGGTAGGTGTGAAGATGGAGAGTGGCCCACGAGATTGATGATCTCCAAATGCAATATCATAGCTTGGGGCCCACCTCCACAATAGAATTTTGAAGGCCAACAATGAGATCTTGCTTGGCCAAGAGGAGGACATTGGGTCCTCATGATGATGACAGAAAGGAGCCGCAACATGCGAGGCCTCCGATTTTGATGAGGCCATCACGAATGGACTCCGAGGAACTGAGGAGTCGAGACGAAGAGCGCCGAGCGCCAAAGGTAGAAGGTGGCGCAGAGCAAGGAGGGGGAAAGCCCACCTCCGGGGTCAACCTACCACGGTGACCACCACGGTAGTCCGCCAGACTACCGTGGTAGACGCACCACGCCAGAGTCTCACCACGGTAGGGCAGCCCGTGGGCGGAGATCGTTAGGGAGTCAGCCGCGAGGCCCGGCCGAGGATGAAGGAGCCGGGGTCCGAGTATACCCCCGGAGGAGCAGCTGGGGTGGTGGGAGAGACAACCCCACCGGAGGAGACTAAGGACGGGTCCACCACGAGGAAGGGGAGGGGTGAGAAGTTCCCACACGGATAAGGGGAGGAGCCAGGCCCAGGAGAGGAGACCAACGCGAAGAAGGCCCGAAGGAGTTAGTAGCAACATTGGTCAGCGAATGGGGGAAGATTCTTTGAAGACATGCTCCGTGATAGGTATGGACAAACCAAACAGCAAGGAAGGAGCAAAGAGGAACTCACCCCCAGGAGACATCACCGATGGAGAGGAAGGAGAAGAAGGAGATAGGTACCAGACTACCATGGTAGGTAGTCAGCCTATCCCGGTAGTCTGCCAGACTACCGCGGTAGGGTGCTGATGAACGGGGCGCGACCAGGCGGCGGAAGCTGGAGAAAAAGGCGCCTAGGTGCGCGGAAGGGGGCGCGACTGATGGAAGATAACAGGACTTTAGGCGCCGCCCCGCGGAGATGGAGGAAGGGGCAGGATGGTACTTGCCCCACACATTCGGAAGGCGACAAGATCTGGGGAAGGGACAGGAGCAAAAGGAGGGCGAGGGAGCCAATCCCCAAGGGACATGTCACCACCCCAGCGAGATAAGGACTAAGAATGGTCAATGACCATAAATGAGCTTTGGGGAACGGGAAGGATAGGTGGTGTAGACTGACATCCTTTAAGGATGGTCTTAGGTGAAGTTACTAGAATAGAATTTACCAAGGATCGCATAATAGATTTAGGTGCCGACATTAAATGTCAAGTGTAGGAAATAATAGAATTGGAAAAGGTGACCTGAGGGGTCACCTAAGGGGAGGTTGTATGTGGAAGGCCTCCTATAAGAGGAGGAGGATTTCACAAAGTAAAGTATCATGTCTTGCGCCCACGCCATCGAGTCCTTTGCCATTACAGAGGAATTTCGGGCCGTGAGCCAACAACCGGTAGAGAGGAAGTCGCGTGGTCGGAGTGCTTGGTGGAGGACTTGCTCACGCAAGTGCCTAAACGAGTTGCTCCCTTGTGAATGGTTGCCGTGAAATTGCTTTGCTTTGGGTGTGTGGCAAATGCCTGAGAACTCTCGGCTTGAGGGTAGACTACAGGAAAGACTCGAGGTTCTCGCCCGTGTCAAACTCATAGCAACCGCCCAAGGAAGAACTTGCTGGTGGAGGCGACCCTGTGCCAGCTGTAAGGGCGAGTCGAAACCAAGAAGCCCGAATCGAGGTTAGAATAGGAGGAAGAGGATGAGGAGATGAGAAGATGAGTAGAGGATTAGAGGTGTAGGTGTTAGTGGAAGGCCACAGGTGAGCCTAAGGGACGAATCCCAACTGCAAGTAAAAGAGCGCCCCGAGTGGAGAAGTTTGGTCTTAGAAGTAGGGACGAAATCGCTGTGTGAACTGGGGTCCCCGGCGCCCGTGGTAGGCTCCTTCTTCGAGGCGGACCCGCAATTGTGTTGTGTTGTAGGTCAAGTTTGGTCTTAGAAGTAGGGACGAAATCGCTGTGTGAACTGGGGGTCCCCGGCGCCCGTGGTAGGCTCCTTGCTGGTGGAGGCGGACCCGCAATTGTTTTGTCGTTGTGGGTCGAGGTTGGCGATTTTTCAAGGCAAGTGGTGCAGTGAGAGGGAGAGTAGAGGTGCCTTGCTTGTTTAGAAGGGTGAGAAGTGTGTCACTGCAGGTAGCGATCGGGCATCACAAGACCTCGAACTTTCACACAAGTCTCATGGGACGAAACCCAACGTCTGAGCGGCAGTGGGATAAGTGTGGCCGCTATAGTGGGAGGACCTGGGAGTGCCCCTGATTCTCCCTACCACAAATTGCTTGTTTAGGGTGGTGTGTAGCGATCGGGCATCACAAGACCTCGAACTTCACACAAGTCTCATGGGGAAACCCAGCGTCTGGCAACGTGGGATAAGTGTGGCCGCTAGAGGTGAATCTCGAAGCCCGGATCCTCCACATTTTTGGCGCGTTGCGACTTGCTAACTGCGATATGAGGTGAGAGATCTTGTAAGGAGGTGGAGCGGGGTCTAGGAAGAAGCCTACGTCCTGGAACCTGTGCGTTGTGAAGGAGGAGCCCACGCCTCCCGAATGGTGTGATTTTTGTGTTCTGCGGCAAGAATGGCGCATGGCGAGTTGGCTGATTTTTCTTTAACAACCGTGTTTTGGAGGCTATGAGGATGCTTGCATGTCTAGCAGAGGGAGGGAGAGGAGAAACCGTAGGAGGTCACCCCACCTATCGCAAGAGATCTAAGAGCTGCAAGAAGAAACCAATTGAGGGAGGAAAACGGGTGGTTGCACGCGGCCTGTGGAGGAGGAAGAGCTAAGGGCGCTTGAGGAGGAGGCCGTTTTGCCCTTGCCTACAAGGGGAGCCAAGTGATCCAGCGGAAAACTTGGAGAAGGGACGTCGAAATCACCGGCAGTGAAACAAAGGAGGTGGTTGAAGAAGTTGGTATGTGAAGAGGAAAGCGAGGAGGCACCATTTCGAGCGATTCAAGTTCAGCTACCAGCACTGGGCCTTCTCAACGCTGGACCTTCAGGAGTGGTGTATCCAGCTCAACTCCAAGCGAAACAGAAAGTGAAGAAGGTGGGGTAAGCAGTGGGGAATTTCAGGCGTGGTCTGAAGATCTTGCGGAGCGCCTTGATAGAATCACTGCTCAGCTCACAGTCTTGGGACGCACACCTAGGGGAGACACCATCCCACAACAGTCCCCAATCTTTTGTGCAGGACACCCTTTCTGCAGAGAACTTTGGTTGGAGAATTTACCTGCAGGAGAGGAAGGGAGTGAGTTCGCCTAGCTCATCTGGACCAAGCAACATGAGTGGAACAGGAGTAGGAGGGGATTTGCTGTTTGGATAGTTGTGTGTTGAGGGGTGTGGCGTGCTTCAAGTCTAGTCGGGGAGGGAGGAAGTAATTTTCGTGTAGGAGTTGAGAGGAGATCACCCCGTCTTTATGCAAGGGATTTGTGAACTGAATGGAGAAATCATGTGTGAAGAAAGCTTAGTTGCTGCTGATGCAAAGGAAGAAGCGGAGGAGAGAGCTCTTGGGAGGAAGCTACATGTGCTAACATCTTCAAGGGTTCCGTTGAGGAAGAAGAGGTAGTTGTCTAAGAGCAAGAGGAGGTTGTGCTCACGGACGAGAGGAAGGAGGTTGTTGCCGAGGAGTTGCGATCAAGGGTGAGGGTCAAGAATCCGAGCAGTTAATAATTTCAAGGTACATCTTCCGTTCTTGCAAGAGGAGGACTTTTTTGCGTGGATTGTTGAGCTCTTCTAGCTCGAGTTGGTCGTAAGAGGAGGAAGGCAAGAGGGTGAGATTTGGCGGTGGAGAAGTTGGGGTACGAGATCTAATGGGTGAGCTAAGGTCTTGATCATTCCCCATCTTGCCCTTTCAACCTTGCTTGTTAAGAGGGCGCTTGTGTGCCCAAGTGCGTATATAGTACATCCCGCTTGCAGGCAGCATTTGTTTCGCCGGATTGCGAGTCGTTGGGAGGTGTGCCCACGGTTTTGTGGACGCCCTCAACCATGAGTGGAGGAAGTGGAGGTGGTGGAAGTCGTCACCCCACACCGCAATATGAGATTTGGGGAGAAAGAGGTGAAGATGATGAGGCTTTTGTGCAAACTTTTGAACATGTGACTCATGCGAATTTGGAAGTCTCGGGTGGATTGTCTCAAATTTTCCTAGAGTACTTGAGGTCATATGCCAGCGGTATAGTCACACATGGAGCTGCATCACCATTGGTTGGGATGATTTGAGAGCTGTATCTTTGAACCGGTTTTGTGGCTTAAGCTATGCACATCACACGTTGGTCCGGTTGAGGACTCGAAGGAAGAGGAGGGAGTCTTTGTATGATTACATAGAGAGAGAGTACCACCGGCCACCAAGGATGTAGCCTCAAAAAGCAAGGCCTATGGTATGACCTTTCTTGATAAAGGTTGGGGAAAGCGTAGGAAGGAGTTAGAGGAACATGTAGATCCATGTGCCATAGAGCTAGAATGTGGTAAGGTGGTGAAGATTTCTAAGTGTAGAGGAGATGGTAGAGTTTAAGAAGGTGCGGGGAAGAGCATGAGAATGCGGGTTTCATTTTTCGAACGGAGAGCGACTTGAGGCCATGATGACCGATTTCACGAGGAGTTGGTTGCCACCGGCGGTCGAAGGGGAGGACGTGAGCATGTTGTAGACGGCCTAAGATTGATCAGCAAGTCTTGTTGCCAGTGAGAGGTCAAATGAGCAAGAAGGAGGCGTTGTGCGGAAAGTGCGGCAGACAATGGAAATCCGAGAGAGGGATAAAGGGCGCCAGAGGAGGAGGCTGAATGCTCAAGGGTGAGCAAGTCGAGGGCTGCAAGTGGAGGCCATCACGATGGCAAAGAAAGAAGCAAAACGGACATGAGCACCGTTTTGAGCGGCAGAAGGCGCCCACTTGGCGAGGTCGGCCAGGCGCCATGAGGCCGCGAGGAGGAGAAGGCCCTAGGGAGGTGGACACGCCAGAGGGCGAAGGAGGAGATGCGCTTCATGAAAAGTTTGAAGCTGCGAAGGAGAGTTGGCAGATCATGGGCAATCACTCAAAATTCGACCATGGAGGTGCAGCAAGGCGAGGAGGTCGCCATGGGAGCGCAATCTGGACCTGGACATGAGGCTAGGCCAACAAGAAGGGAGGAAATCGGAACTTGGTCGGAAAGGGAGCTTGCCAACGGACTGCAAGCTAGAAAACTTGCAGCATTGGCAAAGCAGGGAGGAAACGGTTTTGTGAATGAGGTTGAGCATGCCGTGGCAACGACGCTGGTCTGCTGGTAAGCGAGCTAGCAGAGGCCACGATGGTGGCAAGGATGATGGAGAAATTGCGAAGAAATCGCAATTTGGAGGAAGGAGAAGTGGCACACAAAATGGTGTCGAGGCTGTGCGCTAGAGCCCAGGAGCGAGGATGGCTCTATGGTGATGTGTATGAAGGAGGATTGTGGAGAAATCACACCTCAAGATATGCTTGCAAAGTGGAATTGCAAGAAGGAGTCGACCAATTCACGGTCGATTGAAATTGCTGCCGAAACCGCAGCAACGTGAGATCGCTGCTAGAGCGCGATCTAGGGCTAGACATGAGTCTAGAAGGTCGGGAGATGGTGTACCAGCGATGATGCACCACGACCGACTGGATGCCGCAGATCGGCGTGTGGAGAAGCTAGTTTTGTGAGCCGAGTTGAAGGCAGGGTTGTGGCCACAGCACCAACATCCACTGGTGAACAAGCTAGATGGAAACAAGCAAGGCGTGGCTGGCCTAGAGGCTGAAGAGCAAGTCTTGATGCCGTTAGAAAGCCAAGGATCCGTGAAGGGAGTTTTGTGCAGGAGATGCTGCAACCTAATGAATTGGGGATTCTGAGCGAGGAGAAAGGGTGAGCAGTCAAGAGGGCTGCAAGTGGAGGCCACGAAGTTGGCAAAGGGAGAAGAGAAAACGGAGAAATCGCGGAGGGACTCCCACACATGGCGTGTGTGGGAAGCGCGTATGATGGAGCCTCGGAGTAGGGACGGCTCGAGGATGGTGTGCATGGAAAGGAGCGGTGAAAAGCTGCGATCAAGGGGAGCTTGCGGAAAAGCTGCGGGAAAAGGAATTGGCGAATTCATGGGCGCCAAGGAAGCCACTTTTGTGGAGTCACGGCATGTCGGTATTGTCGTAGGGCCTTGAGCTAGCTTCGCCAGTGAGCCTAATGCATGGTTCTACGACTCACCACTCTTAACGTTTCAATTTAATAGGCCCCGGTGGTGGTTAAACACCTCCCTGCTTAAGGACTGCTCGTGCTCTGGCATTCGGGATTAGTCCGGGTTGCCTCGCCTCGCCTAGTCTACTCATCCCTTAAAACCTCTCTCCACCCTCTCGCCACTTGGGAAGAGCTGTGGGTGGACTACGCTCAATACCCCGTTTGGACACTCCTCCGCTGCCCATTGCCAAGCTCATTCAATCCGTCCGAGCTCTTACACGCCTTCCCTGACAGTTCCCCAATTGTGTTAGGTTAGCCCCTGGGTCACCCAGCTACGCCTCGGTGGCCACACTTATCCACAGTCGTTGAATCGTGGGATTCGATCCAAGAGATTTGGTTCGGATTGTTTGCGATCGTTCCTCTCACTCTCTCGTTCTCATACTCCGCCCGGTCTACTTGTCCTCGGTGGGCAACAAGCGGTGTTGTGCGTTTTGGGTTGCGGCCCGCTCACGCCTTCGAGATTCCTACTTCTCAACACTCTCCTATGCCAACTACAGCATCAATTCACTCTACAACGACACACCCATGCAACCTTCACCATTCTCAAGAAACATCTCACGGACAATCCCATTCAAGCTCACTTCATTCGATCCCCAAATCTAACTCTACTACGTAGCGTTCGCGGTTTGCACGCCTCCCTTGCGGCACCCACTGGGGTGGCGACTAGCTGGTATTTCTCTCGGGCGATTGCGTACACGAACACGGCGGCGTAGTCGGCGATCACCACCTGGCCACCCAGCGGCAAAGCACATCCAACAACAATCTTCACGAGAGGAGGGCTGCGTTGGCGAACCCGCGAGGGCCTCCGATCGAACCCACCTTCGCCTTCTCGTCGCTTGGCGCGGCGGTCAGACGCACACACAAAGGGATGCGCCGGAGGCGAAGAATGCATGACAAGCAAGGTCGGTGTTTATTCATTCTTCCACCCTCCCTTTTATAGGTGGGGAGTCGACTAGTCACTCGTGCTAGTTTAATGCTAGGCGACTTGCCAAGTCCAACAATAGGACTCTTGTCGGCCCTTCCAGTTTATCCTCTCGGCTCAGCTCACCTTGAATATCCTATCTGTCTATACCGCCACTCTTAAATACTCACACTTCCCAAGGTGTGCACCACTTGGGACAAAACGTCCTCTTGAAAAGGTCCTCGACATCCTCGTTCGCTGCTTTTTGTTCGCCCTTCAATGTCTTCCCCTTGATGGGTCGCTTAGCCTTGCCCACCTCCGAGTCTTCTCCAGACTATGCGTAGCCGCCCATCGGCCCCATTGGTGGTAGGTCTTCCAGTGGTAGGAGGTTCCATTCCTCCTACTCGTTCATCCTCGATGGGTTCCTCCCCTCATCTCGTCTTCTTGGTAGGCGGTTCATCCCCTACCACGTTTCGATCTTGCTATGGGGTACCTTCCTCACGGCTGGGTTTCTGGGAGGTACCCTTGGGGTCACCTCCTCCTCTTCAAGTTCCTTCAGTAGGAACTTTGGTAGACCATCCTACCATCGGTCTCTTCCTCCCGGCAAGCTCCACCGTCTCGGGAGGTCCCTCTGGCGTCGCCGTAGGTGCTTCTTGACTCGCTCGTTGCTGTAGCCACTGCCTTTCCTTGTACCAACTCAAAGTTTGACCTCCGGTGCCATTCCACTTGCGTCGAGCAGTGAGGTCCGTTTCTTCGTCTTCCTCAGAGCGTTCCTCAATCGCTTCTAGGAGGTTGTTGTAGTCGCCACCCTACCACTCTCCTTCTTTTGTCGTCCATGATGCGGACCCTTAGTGGGATGGCCTTTTCGTCCCACCGGCTGATTTGTCACTCCTACCAATGCGGCCTCTTTCTCACTACCGCTCCCTCCAACTCCGGGGCAAGCCTCCCAATCTCCTTATCTTTCTCCATGGCTTCCATTGCCATGTGTTTCACTATAGCGTGATCGCCCTCGCTTTGCTCCTCGAATGACCGAAGACCCTCCAAAGATCGTTGGGCCATCAAAACTTCCTTCGGCGGTTCCTTGCCCTCTCATAGGCGTGGGTAAGGTCGGCCTTCTTCGTTGTTGCTCCAAAAGTTCTCTCGTGTCTGAGCTCCTCTTTGTGACCCTTGGTCACATTGTCCCATCCTTGTCGTTCTTTCACCAAAGTATTTTCCCTTGTAATGCTCCTTCCGTTGCTCCATGGCAACTAACTTCTTCGTAGGAGGTCCTTCTCGTCTTCAAGGTCTCAGGGCCTTGCTGGCGTGAATCTTGCCTCCTCCTTGCTGCTCGATGTGTCCTACCCTTGCTAGGGCGGCTTCCAACTCCACGCCTCCTTCACGGTTTCCAACTCCTCGGCCTCTTGGCTGATTTTGCCTCTGTCCTAAGAGACAGTCAATCATTTCCACACATTCACCAACTTGGTGGTCATCTGTCGCGCTCTTTGGCGGATCTAGCAGTGTTGCTTCTCGGAGGTGGTTTTGAGCTCCTCTCAATTTCTTCTCGGTCCTCCGGCTCCTTTCGTAGGTCTCGAGTTCGGCCACGAACTTGACCTCCACACGTCCACTAGGGCGTCCATAGATCCTGCGCCCACTTCCTCACCAACTACCCTTTGTAGGATGCGCCGTTCTCAAAACTTCCCTCTGCTCCTCCGTTGGTGCGTAGGTCACCGCTCCTCGGCGTTCTTCTCACTGCCTCCAGTCGTTACTACCTCTTGGTGGGAGGTAAAGCTCCTACCGTAGGTCCTCCATCCTCCAGGTCCTCGTGAGGCTCCTCCACTTGGTGTTGTCGGCCTTCCAATCCTCAACCCTCGGTAGGTGGTCTCGTATCCTTTCCTCCTTCCTCGTAGGAGGCTTCTATGGCCTCTTTTCCCTTTCTCTTGTTGGGTTCACGATCCCGAGGCCTCATGTTGGTTCGGGCGTGGCGGTCTCTTGCCCGGGGCTCTGCCTCTCTTCATCCTCTGGGGCCGATGGCTCTCCTTCCACCACCCTCACGGGTAGCTTCTATCTTGGCTTCTTCCACTCGTCGGTGTAAGAACCTCCTCCCTCGATATAGGTGTCGAGGAAGGTAGAGACAAAGCGATTCTTGCTCCCCTCCATCACCAAATGGTTGTGCGCAACCGCTTTGTTCATACTGATGGTGGCCCAATCCACCAACTTCACAGGACATCTCATATATCATCATTAAATGGGAATTTCCAGTCGTCTTCCTTGCGCGCACGTTAGTCCCATATCTTGGCGATTCCACCGCTCCTTGAACAAAGAGATCCTCCAGCCATTGCCTTGCGACCATACTTCCTCCTTTGGTCGTAGGAACATACTCATAACCTCCTCGGGATCGATTCTTGGAGGCGACTGCGGAATGATCCCTCCCCTTGTGGGCTTCCGGTATCAAATACGTATCCTGGAAATGTCGTACTTTCCACATCCCAGGATGACTTCGGACTGTCGCATCCTCTGGGAATTGGCCGTCCGCCTTGGTTACTCGCATTCGTCGCGCACACTCCTGAACCAAGGCAGGGCTGGCAAAGTGCCACCCAGGCACCAAGTACAGCCATTCCATCTTCATCTCGGGCGCATAGCGCTCGAACGCCTCCAAATCTCGAGGTGAAATTTGGAGCGGCCTACACTCGAACTCGGGAATTGGGTGTTTCTTCCCTTTTCCCTTTGTGGGCGGTGTGGCGGAGGTTTCCTCCCGTGGGCGTACCCCTGTTTCCCATCCTCACTATCTTCACCATCTGCACAGGGGGAGCACACACAAGGATAGCAAATTGGAGAGTTTGGAGTAATCTATCGAGGCTAAGAGAGTGGAGAGCAAAGAGGTGGTGGTTTGGGTGAGGCAGCAAGGGAAGTGTTTCCCGCTCCTCGGCGATCGGCCTCACAAGAGGTGGCCTTGGCCCCTTCAATCTCCCCTCCAGCAACTTCTCCACCTTGCGCCTTTGATGCCGGTAGCCTTAGCAAGCTCTTCCCCTCGGCGCCTCTCAACATCGCCTTGCTTGGCGCCTCCTCAGCCTCGCCTCGCCTTGCTTGCCAGTTCGCTCTCCTCCTTGCGCGCTTCAATCGGCCAAGGCCCTCACTGCCTTCCTCCTTGAGCGCAACTCCTTACTCCCTCGGCCCGACCGGTTCACTGCGCCCGTTCAAACCAGCTAACGAGTTTGCGGTACATGCGCCTTAATGCGCTCCTCCGATGGCCGCCATGTGTCGGGTTCAAAACTCCTGCAGCTATTTTCTATTTACAACTTAACTAGCCCTATTTGGCATATATATAGCCATAAATAATTCAAGGCCAAGGAACTTCTCCCGAATATTCCTACTCCCATGGTCCAAGGAACTTTATGGAACCTATCATGCCTATAGATGCTTCTATCTACCCTTCTCTACCGAACACGATTCGATTAAGTCCGAACTCCCTCGGACGTCCTACCATCTTCCTACATTTCTATCGACCTACCTACTACCTACTGCGAACAATACCCATCCTCTGGGTCTCTCTGCGCGTCTTGGGTGACCAAAATTCTTCGTTCCACATGCTCCTCTCCCCATTTGTTTGCGTCATAAACATCCTCGAGTGAAGTACTTCTTGATCTTCCACCCATTCACTCTGTAGGAAGTAGTTCCCCGATAAACTTTCCAAGCGCCGACCCATTTTCATATGCTACAACCCGCATAGGCCCCATCCATCTCGGTAGCTTCCGGGAAAATCTAAATACCTACTATCGTAAAGGAGCACCAAGTCTCCGCTATAGGTCTGACGTGAAGTCTCCCATCGTGCCTCTCCTTCCTCTGTTCACACTCTGTGTCTCCTCTAAGGCGTCTCTAGTTTCTTCATGCCTTATAAATTCTTCCAACTGGCTTGTTCACTATCTTCCACCGTCATTCGCTCATCTTCCATAATTCTATCGTTGGTACCTCAAATTCAGGCATTACGGGTGACATACCGTATGTCAGATAGTATAATGTCTTCTTGTGGTCACCTTCTCCATGATTGAAAGCCCATAGCAGAATGTAGCTTGGTATCGATCATACATATGGAGCCGTCACTTTTGTCAAAATGTTGCATAGTAACCCGTTGTCTTCTCGTGAGTCCGTTGGCTTTCGGTTGTAAGGCGTAGTCTTCACTGTCGAATGTTGAAATAGGCGATCCAGACTCGATTATCTTTGTTGAGGAAATCGTCCCTCGATCGCTAACAAGTTCCAATGGGCATCCATACCTTGTGATAATCCGTTCAAACAAAAACTTGGCGGTGGGCGCATCATCCTTCCTTGTACGCCTCTACCATCTTTGTGCGATGTCTGTCGCAAGAATGTCTTGTCGCTGGTCCTGGTGGTCGAATAGGTCCACAAAATCAATTCCCCATTTCTCAAAAGGTGCGGTGGTAGGATGTCGTTAGAGGCCTTTGGGTCGTCGGCGTGGGCCTCCCGTTCGTGACAAGCATCACAACTCGATGAATAACCATACATCTCTATACATGTAGCCACCAAACCACATGGTTAGAATCTTCTTTGTTGTGATTGTGGCGGAATAGTGTCCTCCTGCTTCCTCCTGTGCAAGGCTTCTATCACCATGGCTTTCTCATTCCCCTCAAACATCTTGAATCACCTCATCGGCTCCCAATTTGTACACTCCCTTGCGATGCAATATGGTGCCATACATGTATGAAACACAACTCCTTCCTTGATAAATCCCGGCAACTCCCCATGCTCTAAATACCTTGACGGCGTTCGATGAGTGTCGGACGCACGCCCTCCACCTTCTCCTTACGGTCACGGGGTTTACGTCGCGGGTTGCGTAGTCCTTGGTCGTCCCCTCCCGTCTCATGCTCGCTATCCGAGGAGTCCGCTCCGTTGTTTCTCGATCCGTCCTTCTGCGGTGCCTCTGCCGTCTTTCGATCATGCTTTCGTACGGCTAACTCCTCATCCGGGAACTTATCGTTCAGACTGGTGACTCTTCCCTTCATTCGTAGTCGAGAAACGAAGTCAGCGTTCACATGTTGCTTCCCAGCCCGTGTTTCCACCTCATAATCGAACTCTTGCAGCAACAGTATCCATCGCGCGATTCGGCCAGATAGATCGGGTTTGTTTACCAAGTACTTCAATGCGAAATGGTCCACATGGAACACAACTTTGCAAGCCAGCAGATAATGTCGAAATTTCTTGCAGGAATAGATGATGCCGAGAGCTTCTCTTTCGATCGTGGAGTAGTTCCGTTACGCATCCGAAAGTTGGCGTCCACGCATAGAAGATCGGCCTATCATGCTTCTTTCCATCACGTTGACTCGGGATGGCCCCTATGGCATGATACATCCACAAAGACATGAAAAGGTTCTTCCCAGTTGGGAGGTTGCAACACGGTGCCGCCAAGCTCTTTTCAAACTTAAAGCGCTTCACTCGGCCGTCCGATCAAAAGGAACATCTTTCTTCAGTAGTTGCGTGAGAGGTCTTGCCTTCTTTGCAAAATCAATGATGAATCTCTGTAGTATCACCAAGCCGATGAAGGCTCGAACTTGCCTTACCGTTTGAGCATCCATCTGTGATGACTCGACCTTTTCCTATCCACCTCAAACCTCGCTTGAAACACGATGTGCAGTGAGATTCCTTGTCATTCCAAATAACATTTGCTTGGGTGCAACTTCAAATTGGTTTCTCTACATACGTAAGCAACGGCGAAGATGTCCCAAGTCTTCTCTTCCCAAACACACAAAAGTCATCCGAAATACTTCCATGAATTTCCTCGGTACTCTCGGAAAATGGTATTCACTACTCTCGAAGGTGGCGGGGGCATTGCAAAGACCAAAGGGTAATTTGGCATATGCGTCCCCAATCGATGGTAAGCGTTGTTTTGTCTGATCTTCCTTTCTCGAGTGATCGATTATATCACGAATACCCGTCTAAGCTGTACATCTCATGCCCTGCGAGTGTCCAATACACTATCCATAAGCGGCAAAGGGTGATGGTCTTTCTTAGTTGCCTCATTCAACTTCACGAAATCACAGACCCGAACTTTCCCTGTTGCTTCTTAGGCACAATCACAATCGGTGCCACCCATTCGCTTGTAGTCAGGATAGATTACTCCGCCTCCGAATCGATCCAATTGCTCCTTCACCACTAGAATACTTTGGATTGAGTCGTCTTGCTTGATCCTCAGTCGCTCCTTCCTTCAAGTCGATTCGGTGCACTCCCAACTCCTCGGTATACGGTCATTTCGGTTACCTTGAGCCGAAACAATCTATGTATTCTAACAACGTGGAGTTGTTCTTCTCTTTGTCATAGATGCACGCATATCATGACTTTCTTCCGAGGGCTCCATTTCCTCTAAGGCTCCGGATCCTTTGGTCCGTCCAGGACAACTTCCTGATGGCCGTTCCTTCATCGGATTCCCTTATCCGATGCGTCTCCATTTCCTTCTTCTCCCAGTCAAGGCGACAAAACTTTCATCGAGGAATCTCTCCTCTCAACCTTGTACCTCCTTAGGGCCAGTAGCATGACCACATATCGAAAGGCAAACAATGCCTTCAATGTTGAATATCCGCAAGTACCCCCTAAGTGGCCGTGCCGATCCGCCATTGAAGGATGGTGCGTGTCCGTTCGAACTTGGTGTATCCTAGTTTGCTGGCGTTTCTTCCATCATCGTTAACCCACAGGCCGCGATGGTACCCGCCTTATCAAGCATCCGTTTCTTGACCGATATTTCCGGCACCCAAATCCATGGTTCCACAACTCGTACATCCGTGATTCGTTTGTTTTTATTGGTGAGTCCCTTTCGCCGCTTCTCGAATCATCGTCGATACTTGGGGTTGTCGGACAAGAGTTGTCGAAATGTCACAAAATTCTTGATCCACGAGATTACGCAAAGCTGGTGACCTTCTCAATGAGAGGGGTCTTCTCCTTCTCCAACGCAATTACTTCTTCTTACCCGGTAGCGTTCATCTTCATCATCACTCCCCTTGACCCATGTTTTACGGGGTTCCCGTTTCTCACTTTCTTGAGGTGAGTTTCCGTAATTCGGCATCGAGCATGCCCGCCACCTCTTGGTTGATGTCAGGTGCAAACTCGAAGCCTCTGGATCGTTCTCCCTCGGCCCGTCCGGGCTCGGCGTTTCTTCCTCTCTTCTTGTCACTTCCTCGGCATTCTTCTTTTCTTTCGGTGGATTCCGCCCATCTCCGTCGAACTTCCAATTTTAGCATCCTTCCCGACGTCGGATTATCGTCCCTCCTTGGTCTTGGCCAGGAGTGGCGGCGTGCGACCAACTCGTCTTCTCGGATATATGCGAGTCCACTTCTGCACTTTCAGCGTTTGCTCCTCTCTCCCCAGCGTTCGTCTTCTACTTCCCTTATACCAGGGGTGGGCACAGAGAGGGTTGTTTTACAGGTTGATTAGGATTTCCCTGTCACCCTTTGGGTTAGCGAATCGTTACCACAGTACAGAGAATGGTCTTGGGCCCACATCTTGCATCTCCGCTATATGTCCGGCCTTGCAGACTGACAGGAAGGGGTGTACCCAATCATGCCGCCTTAGTTACATGCATTAGCATAATGATCAGGCGCTCCGATTGCTGTAATGGTGGTGATACATTAGGGTCGTTGAGAAGGTTACGGTTTCCATTGATTGTGATTTGCTGGGACCATACCTCATCCCTTTGGGTGATCTTAGGTTGATAGGTGGCTCTCATGGATTGAGGCGGTCGAGCTCTGTCATGGCACCGCATCCTTCTCTCACGAGTAGTAGGGGTCCGGTACTCCACGATTGACCCACCGTGTCTTGAGGCGGCATTGATGCGTATGGCTGGTGATGGCAGTTGCTACAAAGACTTCTTCTTAGAGTAGGGAAGGGATCGTCAGTCGATCGATTTTAACTAAGTTTGATCTCGATGTCGCGGAGTTGCATCACATCTTCAAAATTTGGTGTCTCTGGACGCCCTTCCATTCATCGCCCCTTTTCCTTCTACGCAACTTTTGTGGCGCTTCTCTTGTCTCTCTCCTTCTTCTTGACAAATGTTCCAAGTCTTTTTCACTCGCTTACAGTGTGCTTCTTGGCTTCGGCCCCGTCATGGAAGCCCAGATGTTGGGTTTCCTTGAGATGATGATGGTTGTTAGTGTCACCGATGCGTCAAATTCTTCAGCCGAACTTGAAGTGATGCCTCTTCCCTTTCTTTTTCTTGTCCTCGTTTCTTAGTCTTCTCCTCCCAGTGACGGCCTCCAAGCTTGACTGCCGAATGCCTTCCTCAAAGGTATCATATGGCCGCGACAACGATTTGCAACCCATCTTCACAACAAGGTGCTCAAGGCCACTAACGGTTGTTGCGACTTGCTGAGAGGAGGATATTTGGGACACCTCATGGCGATGATAGGAGGCCCTCATGCAGGTCAACCGGAAGCCTTAGACTTGGTGTCCCAGCTCGCGAGGGGTGGAGAAACTGCCGCGCACCGGGGAGGCAGTGGGCGGGGGAGCGCAGTGGAAAGTCACCCGAGGAAGGGGTAGGAAAGAAGAAATGACCTCAGTGGGAACTCCTACCGTGGTGGGAGGAGTTCCCTACAGTGAGTGGAGGGACTCCTACCGTGTGGGAAAGAGTCCTATGGTAGGAGAAGAGTGACGCATGGAAAGAATCCGCCAGGAGGCTGGAGTTGAAGGAAGAAGAAGGCGGAAGCGGACACATTTTATCCATGGGTGGAAATGGGCAGTCCGACAGGAGAATACAACTCCTAGGAGATAGGGGAGTTAGAGGAAAAGTAAGCGAAGAAAGTCATGAGGCGGTGGTCTGCGGCATATGTTGTTGGTGACGGTGAGGGCGGTTGGTGATTACGCCCTCTGAGAAGATTGATCCATAGCTACTTGAGAATGGGGACGAGGAAATGGCTCTGCATGTCAAGGCGGTGAGGCGGCCACACAGGCCGAGATGCTTGGCGGTGTGAGCATGGTGTATGGCTTGAGGATTATGAAGGGTGGAATGGCACAACAACGTTCGACCCATCTTAGCATGTGAGGTGCTCAAGGCCACTAAGGTTGTGCGACTTCTTTGAAAAGGAGGATGTTGGACCTCATGGCCGATGATGGCGAAGTCCCTCATGCAGTGGCAGGAAGCCTTAGACTTGGGTAGCCCAAAGCAACATTAGCGGGGTGAAGACATATCGCTGAGGAAGCAGTGAGCGGGAGAAGGCGCAGTGCAAATCACCGAGAGGGGTAAGGAAGAAGAAAGCGACCTGGTAGGAACTCCTACCGTGGTAGGAGGAGTTCAGAAATGGTAAGTGAGGAGTTCCTACAGTGGTGAGGAGGAGTTCGTGAGTGGGAGGAGTTCCTGAGTGGTAGGAGGAGTTTCACCCTACCATGGTAGGAAGGTCCTACTGCAGTGGGCTGAAAGAGCCGTGATTCAAAGTGGCTCAGCATGGATTTTGGTAGGGGGAGGCAAGTACCTACCCCTTGCGGGGAAAGGAGGAAGAGGGGTTGATCTTGGGCTACAATGGAGCCGAGAATCACAAGGAAGACCAACCTCCTAACATGTAGGTGCTGGAGCAAGGGCTCACTTGCTCCTCGATATCCTCTTTGCCTTCCGACATGTCCCACAAGGATGAGCCAGCTCAAAAGGCCAGGCTATTTTATTGGAGGAAGGAACTCAAGATAGGCATCAAGATAAGAGGGATTCTTAAAGAGTCCTTAAATTAAGCAAGACATGGGGCAGATGATGCCACTTGGAAGACTTTTCTTTAGAGGAGGGCGGGGCATACTCCTTCCCTCATGGGGAAGTATGTTACATCCTCGCGAACAATAGGAATGTTCAAGGGGCCATTTAAAACCTCACCCATAGGTGGAACTCATCCAGAATAGAATTTTACCCAAGATGCTTGGATGTCGAACTTAAAATTCGACAATAGGATACACTAAAATAAGGAGGTGGTGCAGGGCGCCGAGTTGTATGTGAGGACCTCCCCTATAAAAGGAGGAGCTTGTGAAGTAAAATTATCGTGTCTTGCGCTCCCATCCTCAGTCCTTCACTTGTGTGCGAATTTCGTGCTGCAAATAGCGATGT
The DNA here is from genome assembly GCA_010909165.1 of Anthoceros angustus. Classification (NCBI taxonomy): domain Eukaryota; kingdom Viridiplantae; phylum Streptophyta; class Anthocerotopsida; order Anthocerotales; family Anthocerotaceae; genus Anthoceros; species Anthoceros angustus. Next base: position 3,165 of record VJWM01000353.1, on the reverse strand, counting down.
CTGGTAGAGAGGAGAACAGGAGTCAGTGTCTGGGCGGAGGGCTTGCTCTTCTGGCGCCCTCCCCCAGTGAATGGTTCTTTGTGTGAATTGTTTTGCTTTGAGTGTGTGGCGATGCTCAAGGAACTCTCGGCTTGAGGGTAGACTGGGGAAAGACTCTGGAGGTTCTCATCTGGTACAAACCACACAACCGGCCCAAGGAAGAACTCGTTAATTTCGGACGGACCCGGTGATTGTGCCGTAAGGCGAGTTGGAATTAATGAGCCTACCCTGGTGTTAGAGTAAGGAGATTGTGGAGAAAGATGAAGGTTAGATAAACTGAGTAGAAGGAGAGTAGTGATGGATGGTTCCAGAGAAATTGTGAGGAGGATTAGAGTGTAGGAAAAGCGGACAGGCGAGCCTAAGGGCCGAATCCCAAATGCAAGTAAGAGGGCGCTCACTGTGGAGAAGAGTGTCTTAGGAGTAGGGACGTTGCGGTGTGGGTCAGGGGTCCCAGGCGCCGTGATGACACCTTCTTTGTTAAGACGTGACACGCAATTGTGTGGTGTCGTTGTAGGTTGAGGTTTGGTGAGTTTACGCGGCGGGTAGCTGTAGAGGGAGGTGAGAGGCGCCTTGCTTGTTTAGAAGGCTGAGGTAGTGTGTAGTCGGGTAGTGATTTCTCAAGATTAGTTCCCCAAGTCTCATGGGGCCGAAACCCAACGTCTGGCGACGATGGGATAAGTGTGGCCGCTAGAGGGTTGCATCTCGGGAGTGCCAGGATCAAGGCCTCCCTCCTGATTTAAGCTGTTGCCGGGGACTGTCCCGTCAGCAATTTCCCGCACAACGATTTTCGTTGCTAGTGGCACGGTATGGTCAAGGAAGGATCTTTGGTAAGGAGGAGGTGGGCAGAGATGTCCAGGAAGGAGGCCAATATTCACGTCCCCTGGGTTGACCTGTGCGTTGTGCAGAAGGAGGGCTCACGCCTCTGAATGAATTATCGATTTTTGTGATTTCCTAGGCCTCAAGTCGCCATGGCGGAAGTTGGAAAATGCGTGATTCCTTTCTTCCCTTAACAACCCGTCTTTGGAGGCTATGAGGATGCTTTAGCGAGGAGAGGAGAAAAACCATGGGAGGTCACCCCACATTACTCCAAGAGAGATCTAGGCTGAATTTCGCAGAAATCAATGGAGGGATCATAGCGCTCTAACCAGTGGTTTGCGCCGGCTCGGGAGGAGGAAGAAGGTCATAGCTGAGGAGGCGCTTGAGGGAGGGAGGCCGTTTTGCCCCACTTGCCTACAAGGGGAGCCAAGTGATCCAGCCCGAGAAGGGACGCTTACGGAGAAGACGTCAACCCGGCACCTGGTAACAAGGAGATGTGGTTGAAGAAGTTAGCTAATGTGAAGAGGAAAGCCTAGGCACCATTTTACGGAGGCGCGATTCAAGTTCAACCTACAACCTTTGATGCGGGCCTCCTCAAGCGTGGACTATACCCGCTGCTGTCTAGCTCAGCCTCTAAGCTCCAAAGCACTCTCTGGTGAAAGAAGGAAGGAGTGGCGATTGACAATTCCGGAGTGACTGGTGCAGGAGATCTTGCGAAAGGCGTCTTGATAGGATCAGCTTGACATCGACTCCACGGTCTTGGGGCGCAAAGCCTCGGAGGATCTTCATCCTAGCTTCTTCTCCCCAAAATCACATAATTGTCAGTGAACCGACACCACGCTTCTGCCAGAACTCATGGCTGAGGATAACCTGCGGCAAGAGTCAGGGCATTACGCCTAATGCGTCGAGCGGACCCCCGGACCAAATGATCATGAGTGGAATGTACGGTGTGGGAGGGGCTTGCCACAGCCTGTTTCTCGGCCCAGTCCAATGTCAGAAGTTTGGGGCAGCAAAGAGGAAGATGGGCGACAACGCGAGGCGTTTGTGCGCGCACGAAACCATTAGATCCTCATGCTAACTGGAGAATCACCCTGCGCTTCCTGGGTATTTCTTCTTTCTGCGGGTTGACTCAACCCGAGCTAGGGCATGCTGCCCACTTAAAAATCCTCCTCGCGGTTAACTTCACAGGGCAAGTCGCTGTGGATTGGGATTCTTCAGAGGGCTGCCTGATTTACGACCTCACCCTCGATTTGAAGGTCCTCGATTCGCTCACCACACCGTAGGAATTGAGGAACTCTCCGTGAGGAGAGTCCTTGTTTGATTATCGAGGAGGTTCTGTGGCTGCCTCAATCCCGTTGCAGAAGTGTAATAACTGTGATGCAAATCCACCCACATCCAAGAGATACTCCACCAGAGCAAGGCGTTGGTGAACTTTTGTGAGTGGACTATCTCCGAAAGATGGAGGTAGCTTGCAGGTGAGGGACTAAGACATTGGGTGAACGATCCAGGTTCGGGCCTCGAGAGGAGGTGGGGAATCCGGAGGTGAGCTAGGAAGAAGGGAAGAGGGAGTCATAAGAAGGAGGGGTCCGAGGAGGGTCTGGCTCTTCTTCTTTAACTGGCAGCTGTACCTCTTTTCAAAACTACGTCCCATCGCTTCTTCTTATGCAGAGTGCAATTATGGTATCACCGGGGAGAGCTCCATAGCCGGATGAAGAATGCAAACGATGTAAATCCTCCTACTCCCTGCCCCCACTCATGTTGCGTCCAGATGAGCTGAAGGACTTCCTGGAGAAGGTACCCTCCAAGAAGAGGCGGAGGCTTTGAGCGTCTGTTGGAGAAGGAGAGAAAGAAGGCAGTTCGGCCGGATGGAAAAGGAGGAACACACTGCCGAGGAGGGATTGCGGTGCAAGTGAGGCCCAAGAGTGTGTAGCTGAGGTGAGGATCTCAAACCCATCAAGCAGTCACGAAGATTCCCACCTCTTCAGACGCCCACAGCCCCAGTTATCCCTTTGCTCGTTTCGTCGTTGGGTTTCGTCCATGAGACTCTGGTGGGCTTTTCACGAATCTTCATAAGTTGAGCTACTATCCATCACTGCTGAAGGTCCAGCACTACCTCATAGAGGTAGTTCATAAGGCGCCCTCTCCAGCTGCTCCTCGGCTGACTCGCCGGCCCGTCGCGCGCGAAACTAGTGCTTCCAGGTCCTCGCTTCCTCTCACATACCAACTCTTCTCTCAACCACCTCCTCTACTTCAATTGGCTCTGGTGTGACTTATGCAGTCTTAGCGATCAAAATTCTCACTGGATCACGG
>VJWM01000352.1:0-43946 GCA_010909165.1 Anthoceros angustus | reverse complement strand
CACTCATCGCTTCTAAATTCGGGCAACAAGAGCGGGACAAGCAAGGCCCTCTCAACAATAGCCTAAGTGTCATGCGCTTCTATCTCTTCACGCCCTACCATGTGCAAACATTACACCCGCTATGTGTTGCCATAGCATAACAGAATTGCGAGCACAGCCATAAAATTGCACGGCCATAGAATTGCCTGCAGCATATAGAATTAGCATCAGCCATAAATTCGAAAGGAAATAAAAAGCGGTATGGGTAATGGCAATGGGAGTAGAATCTTGGTGAACTTCTCACGGAGATGGGAGTCAGTCGGTCGATCTTGACGGCGTCTGCACAATCTCTATCTCGTCCCAGCGAAGGAGATGCACGATAAATTCACTATGAATTGAGCATCTGGATACCATTACATGCTTAGCAACCCCTAAAACTTCACATGCCAATTCTATCCATGAACTTTGCCAAGCGGTCCAGGCAACTACCTCATCCACGGTCCTCGTTCAACAATCGATTAGTGCGTGTAAAACACCTAGGCGGCGTCGTCTTCCGATTCATCATAGACACATACATGTCTACGGTAGGTCTGACCACTCAACATCCAGCAATCCTCTTTCAACAATCGGTGAATCAAGTCAAAACCTTAGGCTTGGCGTGCATCCTCTGCTGCCCAAGGTCGAAAGTCAAAGGTCTCTAGAGGATAGCTGGCCTGCATAGCACGTAAATAAGGCATGTCAAATTTCCACCTCGGTCATCCTCCGCCTTAGACCTCTTGCCTCCTCGCCACCTCCTTGGTGGACGCTCCTTCCTTGGCTACTACCTCCTTGCCCTTGGTCATGGTAGGCTTGGTCAAGCCTCCTTGGTTAGTACTTGCACGAAATTGAAGAGTGATGCCTCTCCACCTGGCTGATTCCTATCCTTGCAGTTTCTCCTCCTCCTCGATGCTCTTGCTCACAGCTTAGGTCCTTGCCCTTGCTCTCCTGCAGCCTTACACCTTGGCGTCCCTACCCCGATTGCAGAGAAAGCTCACTTCCCCCCTCTTACACGCCACGAATTTAGGAGCCTTCCTGCACGGTTTCCTAGCAATCTTGCCACGCCCCACCCTCCTAGGCACCCTCACGAGCTTGGCAAGTGTTGGGTTCGCCCAACCTTCTTCTCCCTTCTCTTCTTCCTCAATTTCCTCCTGCTCTTTCTCTTGCGACTTCCACCTCTTGCTGAGCTCACGCTCTTCTTCACCTTGCCACAAGCCACCTGGCCTTGCACCCTAGCCTTCCCAAGCACCAACTCACTATGATTTGAAAGAAACCTCCAAAGTTCCTCACGAGTCCTTACACTTGTGTCTCATTTGGGAGCTTCCTTCAGCAATCTGCCACGCCCCACCCTCCTACCCTCACGAGCTTGGAAGTGTGGGTTGCCCAACCTTCTTCTTCCCTTCTCTTCTTCCTCACCTCTCTTGGCGCCCCGCTGCCTTTTCTCCGCCTCCTTGCGCCTCCTTCTCCTCAACAGGGCGTGTATGGGCGTGTGTACGGGCGCTGCTGTGGGGGCCTTGAGCTTGAGGTGTGGCGGCGCCTTCTGCTGAGGCCGCCTCAAGTTTCGAGTTGTGGCCTGCAGCACTGCACCACTTTTATAAGTCACCCAAGGGTTAGAAAAGTAACTACCATTCTATCCTGCCCTTGGATGTGTGCCACGTGGCCCCTTTCTCACCATTGATGTTAGTTTCCTAATTTCCTTATACTAAAATACCATTTCCCTATTTTCTAATTTCTAATTACTGAAAATTAGCCTCTAATTTCTTAATTACCTATTTTGGCCTATTTATCTAGTCCACTAAAAGACTCTATATATAGCAAGCCTATCCGCCTAAAACATAAGCTACTTTCCTTAGAACCCATCTCACCGTAGGACATCCTCCACCATGGTAGGCCCCTTTCTCCTACCACGGTAGGAGTTACTCCCACGGTAGGATACCTTCCTACCCTCTCCTACCATGGTAGGAGCTATTCCTACACGGTAGGTGATCAAAACACCAGGTCATTCCTCCCACGGTGGTAGGATCTCTCCTACCCTCGTCACCATGGTAGGAGTTTCTCCACGGTGGTAGGACACCTCCTACCACTCATGTAGGTTACCTTTTCTCCTCACCGAGGTCGTTTTGACCCGTTTCTTTTCCTGCATATCCTTTCTGCCTTCCCGACATGGTCCTACAACTCCCGCTCAAAAGGAGCAAAAATTTCCTTGCATGTCTTCACCAAACCATTCTAGCAAAAGAGTAAATTGCTTCAAAAGCGAACTCATTTAAGCTAGTTGCCCAAACTTTTGCATTCCACACTCCACCACATCGCAGATCCCAGAGCCGCAAGAAGAAATCAATCGAGGGAGGAAAGCGGCTGCTTGCAGGCCTTCTTGAGGAGGAGGAGACAAGGGCGCCTTGAGGGAGGTTGTTTTGCCCTTGCCCAAGGGGAGGCAAGATATCCGGAAGAAAACTCCCGGAGAAGCGGATGTGGAAATCACTAACAAATGAAATAAAGGTGGTGGTTGAAGAGGAGTTGGTGTATGAAGAGGAAAGGCGGAGGAGGCACCATTTCGGAGCGCGATTCAAATTTAGCTACCATCACTGGGCCTTCTCAGCCGGACCTTCGTGAGTGGTGGATCTAAATTCCAAATAAACAGAAAAGTGAAGAAGGAAGGGTGAGCGTGGAGAAATTAGGCTGGTTTGAGTGATCTTGCAACGCTTGATAGAATCACCGCCACTCACGGTCTTGGGACGACACCTAGGGAGACACCATCCCACAACCGCCCCCAATCTTTTGTGTGACACCCTTTGCAGAGAACTTTGGTTGGAGAATTTACCCGCAGGAGAGGAAGGGAGTGTGAGTTCGCCTAGCTCATCCGGACCAAGCAACATGAGTGGAACAGAGTAGGAGGGGATTTGCTGTTTGGATAGTGTGTTGAGGGGTGTGAGCGTGCAAGTAAGTCTAGTTTGGGAGGGAGGAAGTAATTTTCGTAGGAGTTGAGAGGAGATCACCCCGCTTTTGTCCGCAAGGATTTGTGAATTGAATGGAGAAATCATGTGCATGAAGAAAGCTTAGTTGTCATTGATGCAAAGGAAGAAGCGAGGAGAGAACTCTTGCAGGAAGCTACATGTGCTAACATTTTCAAGGGTTCCGTTGAGGAAGAAGAGGCAAGAGCAAGAGGAGGAGGTTGTGCTCAAGGAGAGGAAGGAGGTTGTTGCCGAGGAGTTGATCAAGGGTGAGGGTCAAGAACCGAGCCAGTAGTAATTTCAAGGTACATCTTCCGCTCTCGCAAGAGGAGGACTTTTCGGTGGGATTGTCGAGCTCTTCTAGCTCGATTTTGTCGTCTAGAGGAGGAAGGCAAGAGGGTGAGATTTGGGGAGAAGTTGGGGTATGAAATCTAACTAGATATTTCGCAAGGTCTTGATCGAATTATTGCCCAACTTGCTGCCCTTTCAACCTTGCTTGTTAGGAGGACCGAGGCGCTTGTGTGCCCAAGTCTGCAGTATACATCCCGTGCAGCATTTGTTTACGCCGTGACAGGTGGAATTGCTGGGAGGTGTGCCCACGGTTTTGTGGACGCCCTTGACCATGATAGGAGGAAGCAGAGGTGGTGGGAGTCACACCCCACAGCCGCCAGCATGTGTGAGATTTGGGGAGAAGAAACGAGATCACATGTTGGTCCGGGTTGAGAACTCAAGGAAGAGGGGAGTCTTTGTATGATTATGTAGAGGGATTTATGGTTACTTCAAGAGAGTACCACCACGTCCGCTGTAAGGAGTGACCTTTTCCGATAAAAGTTCGAGAAGTTCGGAGGGAATGTATGATGCTATAGAAGACGAGAGCTAGAGTCCGTAAGGTAGCAAGGATTTCTAAGTACCTAGGTGTAGAGGAGATGGTAGAGTTGAAGAAGGCGGGGAGCAACATGTGAATGAAGGTCTTATTTCGACGAAAACCGGAAAACGCTTGAGGCCACGATGACCGATTTCGAGGAGTTGGTTGCCAAAGCCCAGGGTCAAGGGGAGGACGTGAGCATGTTGTAGACAGCCTAAGAATTGAGCAAGACTTGTTGCCAGCAGAGAGGCCAAATGAGCAAGAAGGGAGAATTGTGCAGAAGAGTTGCAGCAGGACAACTGGAACCGAGAGAGGATAAGAGGGCGCCAGCATGGGCGCGAGAGGAGGCTGAAATGATCTCAAGGGTGAGCAATGAGGGCTGCAAGTGGAGGCCATCACGATGGCAAAAGAAAAGCAAAACCGACACGGAGCACCGCGCACAGGAAGGCGCCCACTTGGCGAGGTCGGGCCGTGCGCCATGAGGCCGCAAGGAGGAGAAGGCCCTAGGGAGGTGGACACGCCAGAGGGCGAAGGAGGAGATGCGCTTCATGAAAAGTTTGAGCAAAACCGCAGGGAGAGTTGGCATCTGGGCAATCACCAAAATTCGACCATGGAGGTGCAGCAAGGCGAGGAGGTCGCCATGGGAGCGCAATCTGACCTGGACATGAGGCTAGGCCAACAAGAAGGGAGGAAATCGGAACTTGGTGGGAGGGAGAACCGACCGCAAGCTAGAAAAACTTGCATTGGCAAGGAGGAAACGGTTTTGTGAATGAGGTTGAGCATGCCGTGGCAACAACGTCTGCTGGTAAGCGAGCAGGAGGCCACGATGGTGGCAAGGATGATGGAGAAATTTAAGAAATCGCAATTTGGAGGAAGGAGAAGTGGCACACAAAAATGGTGTGGCCGAGGAGTCAGAGCCTGGAGCAAGGATGGCTCTATGGTGATGTGTATGAAGGAGGATTGTGGAGAAATCACAAGAAATCGCAATTTGGAGGAAGGAGAAGTGGCACACAAAAATGTGTGTGCTGAGGAGCGCTAGAGCCTGGAGCGAGGATGGCTCTATGGTGATGTGTATGAAGGAGGATTGTGGAGAAATCACTCAAGATATGCTTGCGGAATTGCAAGAAGGAGCGTCCAATTCACGGTTGATAGAAATTGGCCAGAAACCGCAGACGTAAGGAGATCGCTGCTAGAGCGCGATCTAGGGCTAGACATGAGTCTAGGGTCGGGAGATGTGTACTGATGATGCATGTGTCCATGTCAAGGCAGTTGTACCCGATAGTCAAAGATGCTCACCTAGCCTCGCCACAAAGCTAAGTCCTTTCTAAGCATCACCGTGCTGTGGCGTCCTTGGCCTTTGGCCCAGAGCAATAATCCTAGTTTAATTGTCCTTGGCCTATGGCCAAGGGCAAGGCTAAAAGAGACTGGGTTTGCCTAAGAGAGGCACCTGTGACCGAACAGTGAAATCAAGATGGAAAATTCTCCCAACTCGAATGCAACGAACCACAAGAACCTCTAGGAGACAAAGACATAGGACGAAGTATGGCTGTCTATTAGAACAAGACAAACATCAACAATCCAAGAATCCATGGCTGGGTGCCCACATATATAGGCAAAACCCCAGGAGTTCTCGATGAAGTGTCCACCCGTATCGATGGTGGGCACTTTATAATCCTACTTTCCTTGGCCTTCAAATAATAATATTTTATGTGTTTAACAGCCTATTCGCCTTTTCCTTGATTTATGATTTTTATGTATTTTCTAATATAAATCTATCTATATATGCCATAGCACCGCTACATGCATAACCATGCATATAGATTGCATGCGCCATGACACATCACGCCACATGTCCACATCACATGTCATCCTTCATCTCCATATATATGCATACATGGCACACATGCATACATGGCATACATGTCATGTGGCCATCCATGGGCCATGTACATGACATCATCACACTTCAGCATCGGGGCTTATGCCGAGATGCTCCAAAGATCCAACATAGAGTCTTAGGTGCCTGCTTTCCCATACAAAGAATATGATACCGTCACAGGCGTGCCGCATGCCTACCTAGCCTCGCCACAAAGCTAAGTCCTAAGCACACCGCTCGATCTCCTTGGCCTTTGGCCCAGAGCAACAATCCTAGCCTTAATTTGTCCTTGGCCTATGGGCAAGAGCTACAGAGAGGTTTTTAAGAGAGACCTGAGCGAGCCTGGAAACTTGGAGGCCTAGCCACCGGTTTCCCACAAATTGTTTAGACCATCTTGGCCTAGAAAACAAACAACTACTTACCAACGCCCCCCACCAGCGAGAACGTAGCTTGTCCAACACCGACGGTGGTTACGCCCGAGGAGGAGGAATGGCGTCATCTTCTAGATCCTCATCATCCGATGGGTCTTCTTGTGCCTCGCTTAATCGTAATCTCACCGGCGCTTGAATCGAGAGATCAACTGTTCTTCCACAAAGCGCTTCTGCATCGAATCGCTGAAAGATGTATGCCATCCCGCCCAGCATCCATGTCCCATTGTAAGCTTCGTTGGGTAATTGAAAACGGTAACCATGTGAAGTGTAGATGTGGGTGGCGAGCCGAGATTGAAAGCATTCTTCTCCTCTCGAGTCCAAGCACGTTGATCAACATGAGGGGTCCTCAATTTGTTGGTCGAATGTAAACCGCCGAGGCCACCCTACCACATGATGCCCCGTCGCAGATGGTGGAAAACTCGAAACCACTCTTTGAGAAAAATCAAGCGACGAGGGTATGTGTCCCCAACAACGAACTCTGGCAACCTCATCCCATCAAACCATTGATGCATTTGGAAGTGATGCTGCAACTTCCTCCATGCACCCTCCGATAGCTTGTCGGTCCAGGCAAGCGCTTGTGACCCCGACTGGAGCTCAAACAAATCCGGTGTTCGGGATAATGCTCCACCCTACATGATGCTCCTCAACATACGAGAAGATGTGAAGCTCATCATAACTTCGGTGTGGAATACCTGCTCCGGTCATATGGCGGAGTAGAAGATGCTCCACTTACCCGCATCTTCGTCATCCACAAATTGGGGTCCCATCCCGCCCAAACTTGCTTGGCATAGCACACCGAGGCATGATTCCAAGATTCTCCACCTCGCCGCGAGACCTCCTCCATGGTCATGCGGTGAGAACTACCACCTAGGTGCAACTCGAATTTTCAGACGGCCGACATACATGTGCACGAGTAGGATCGAGGTGCGCCCAGCTTGCCTTGGGAGGTGGCGGTTGCTCCACCGCTGCCGTGCGAGGCGAGCGTGGTGTTCTCCTGCCGCTGCCGACCACTCCGCTTGACGGGATCGGCTTGCCTCAAACTCCTGGGCTTCCATGTCGACAAAGGATGCTTGCGTGGCCGTCTTGCGCTTGGTGACGGTGGCACTTCCTCTCGACGCTTCACCTTCCGTGAATTGCGATAGGGTGGACTTTACGCCTTCTCCTATGCACGTATGAAACGGGCGACCATGGCGCTCTATCCAGCTCCAAGAAACCACCTTTAGAAACACTGTGAGGAATTCTCAACCCCGCCCGGCCTGCATGCAAAGGTTCCTCTTCCAAAATGAGATGCTCCTCGCAGCTATGTGTGCCCAATTTGCCTCTCGTTAGAGGAATTAGACCCTTGTCGCCTGTCCTCCGTATGCGTAATTCCTCTCTCACAATTCCTTGCACATGCGAGAACGGCTTCAACAACTCGTCGCCTTAGCATGTGCAAGATCCCATTTTGTGAATTTGGCCCCAAGCATCTTGTGTCCTTCTTCCTGCACTGCCAATCAGCTGTTTGACTTCCAACGTGTGAATTTAAGACAACCTCGGTACCACCTTCGAAGAGCCACGTTCACACTTAGCACATTCATGCTCACATAGCCATTCTCCTTCCGGAACACTCGATCGGTTTGAGGCAAAGCAGATGGTAACCACGCACAGTCACATAGCAACATGAATTCTTCTCGTTGTGTGCCCACACTCCTCACTGTGGCAACTGCTGGTGGCGTCGTGTCCGAGGCATTCGTGTATCCATCGTGCAAATGGCATGGAGCCAAATGCTTCATGTGTTCCTTGCACCTTCGCCATCTCTTCCTTCAAGTTCAACCACACCTTGCTCACCAACTGACAACTCTCAAGATAAGCCTCCTGTCGACATCTAACGTGCTTGCAGTTGCAAGTACACGTAATCTCCAGATGCAAACTTGGCTTTGGGCTTCCACGAGCCCCAGCGTATACCTCACCGGGTCCCGATCTTTGGGCCACACCAAATTGTCCATAGCCATGGGAAGAATTCTTTGAAATACTGCTCGGCTTGAACTGCCAAGCACACATTTGCATCTTTGCTCCAGTGGATGGAGTAAGTGTCCTTCACCACATTCGGCAACTGCGTCCGAATAACAAAAAGTATGGATGAAACTTCCAAGAGCTTGCACACACCACTGTACCCCAACACGATGTAAGGGAGCAATTCATCCCAACACTTGGGCTCCACGGTGTCAATATTTCCTTAGTGCATCCTTGAAGGTCTGCACTAGTTTTCTACGCCAGCCATCGGCTGTGGATGATCCTCGATGTCCTCCCCGTGATCAATGAGACTCCGTAGCAAGGTGCGGAATTCACCTCGAAACTCGTTACCCGGTCTCAGTGAGCACCTCCGCAGCTCCAAATCGAGCACACATCGAGAAAAGCTCACTGGTGTGTGCGAGTTCTCTGGTAAGAACGCTACTTCAACCCACTTAGAGAAATGCTCAATCATGACCATGCAATGTCGGTTACCTTGCTTTGTGAGAGGAAGCTCGCATAAGGTCAACCGACCATCTAAAGAATAGCCCCACGATTGGTAGGGAGTGCAACACCACATCACGGTGTTAAATCTAGCTTTGACTGCATCACATGCAAGACCACTGATACATACATCCCGTATGATTGGTGTCACACCAAAGTGGTCTTATGCCCACTCTTTCCTCGGGACTTGGTACTTTCCTCACGAGTTCTCCTTCCGAGCAGTGACTCACCATCTTCCCATGAGTATCCGCCACGCCTTCCGAGTTTAGCCAAGCGCTCATTCTGCACATGCCTTCCTTCAAGAATCGATGGCTTGAGGATGTCTCCAAACATCCTCGACGGACTCACGACATGTCCTTCTTCATGATCATCTATCCCGCCATGAGTGCCATGAAGCCGGGTGCACCATCATGTGCCCCTCATCCTGCCGAGCTGTGACATCCTTGTCACTTTCAGGGTTTCGCTTAGCCCATCCGCATTGTGATGTACCTTGCCCGCCTGCACGATCTCCATATCGATTTCGACAGCGGCCACACCGGCTAGCTTACCACTCAACTTCATGTTGGTCATCACCAATGAAGTGGTGATCGTGACCATTGAAAACGCCTTCCATACAGATAGACCAAATGCGAATCGCCCATACCGCAGCAAGACACTCTCCCTCATATGAGGAGTAGTTCACTTCAGCGGAGTTGTTAGATCGGCTTGCATAAGCTATCACTCGCTCAACACCGCACCATGTTGTGACAACACCGCTCAATTCCGCATGCTCCGTGCACAGAGTGAAAGGGTGATCAAAATTGCCCGGCTGCATAGGCTTCTAACCGGTCCTCAAGATCTTGCCAAGCCAACTCGGTCTTGGTCCCATTTCCACACAATGTCTTTCTTCAACAGCTCATGAGGTTTACGTGGGCCGAGGTCCTTCATAAACCTCCTGTAATAGTTCACCAAACCGTGAAGGCTCTAAGAGCGGCTACATCCTTTGGTCTAGGCATTTGCATCACGGCTGCACCTTAGCCACCGAGGCATGATGCCTCCGGTACTATCTCATGCCCCGGATACTGACCGCTGGAAAGCAAACTTGCATTTCTTAGGATGAGCTTTCAAACTGAGCTTGAGCCTGTAGCAATATCTCTAGATGCTCCATATGTTCTTCGATTGTCTCACTGAAGACCAGGATATCATCTATGTAGCAACGCACAAATGGCAGCCCCTGCAGCTCCAGATCTGCAATTCTTTGGAAATATATAGAAGCATTCTTCAGCCCAAACGGCATCGTCTCCCACTCCCAAAGCTGGTCCTTCCCCCAGAAGGCTGTCTTGCACTTGTCCTGCTCTTCAATCACAATTTGGTTGAAGCCTGAGCGGAAGTCCAAGCTGGTAAAGAACTTTGCCTTACCTATGGCATCGAAAATCTCGTCTGAGTAGGCATGGGGTACCGCTCCATAGGAGTCACCTCGTTTAGAGGTCGGTAGTCGCCACACATCCTCCTGTCCTTCCATTCACCGTTCTCATCCTTCTTGAGCGAGGATCCGCAGAAAGATATTGAGAGCTTGATTTTCTTATCAACCCCGCTTGAACAACTCTTGGCGCTTTGTCAACAATCTCCCATTCTGAATCGAGGCGATGCCTCCTTCAAGATGGGCTCTTCATGAGTCGTCACTACTTTGAACTTGATCTTCTCATACCTACCAGCTCCTTCCAACTCGAATGCAAAAGCACCCTTGTTTTTCTCAAGCATGTTGATGATTTTCCGCTATCTTCCGGCTCACATCTTACGCAATGTGCCATACATGAACCTCTTCGTCACACTCTTGGTGGGTTCGATCCACAGGCCATCTTGAATCTCTCCGCAGGACTCATCTTCCTGCCTTAGGAACCTCTTTATCCTGCAGAGTTGGAGGAAGGCTTTCGCTTCCCTTCGCAGTTGGAACGCCAAGCTGGCTTACCACCACCGCAGGTCAAATGCTGCCCAAGCATCCCGCATCTTGCAGACGTGATGCCCATGGTCCGAGTGTCCTTCTTGGCAAAGCCCATCGCTTGCTCGCTCAACATTGAGCTCTCCAAGCTCATTCCCTTCAAATCCGTAATCACACCATCTCCTCCGGCCTCAAGGCATAAGATTGCGGTGTGCTCACCGAGTTGGCCATGCCCTTCGGCTTCCCCTACTCGATTCACTGTGGTAAAATGGCAACTTGTCCATCCTCTTCACTGTTGTGAGCACCTTCCCAACTCTAGGATATCATCCACGACCTTCCGCCGAGTTGTCAAATTCTGTCGAGCACCTCCAACATTTGTCCGAATCGCAAGCTGTGTGCATATGAGCCACACCGCACGCGTCCATGATCAACTCATTGCGAACCACGCCCGAATCTCTACAGGGCCCAAATGGACGCTTGTCCATGGTCGCACACATTCTCGAATGTACCAACATCGTGGATTCGCAACTGGACTTCTCGCGTGATTTGAGCCGCCAACGAAACGCCTTCACCTTTGCCGCCGAAAATGTCTTGCATTCCCATCCCGCGATCAAGATATCCACCGGCTTGACAAGGCTTCTAGCCGCCGCTTCCCAACCAGTTCACGTCGGCAGCCTCGCTCGACCGAATCGCTTCGCCAATGTGTTTGGATCGCTTAACCGAGATTGACCCCTAGCCCCCGAATCTTCTCATCCTTTTCCACGCAGTATATTGCCGTATCTTGACGCCACACCGCAACACCGCTGCATCACGATTCTGAGCGAGCTCCAACAAATGGATGCCTTGCCACCTTCCATCGTACTAGAGCATCGTCGATGCGTCGATCTCCCGACTTGGCAGGCCTCATACCTGGGATCGACCTCTCAGGACATGTGTCTGTGAGATTCCACGGTCGATCCTCCTTCCTTCGCTGGTTTTCTCGAACCCTCGCTTGATCCAAATATTCTGAGCGCACAACCTTAAGCACACCCTTCTGCTCTCTTGGCTTCGGCATCTCCAGAGAGGATAACTCCTGCGTTTCCTCCCACATCTCATGTCGATGCTCACTCTGAGCACTGTGCGCAATCATGGCGCTGCCTGTCATCCTCGTCCTGCTCTTGCCACCACTCCTATTCATCCTTAGAGGAATTCGCGCAACATGCGTGAAATCTCCTCTCCACCAGAATGGTCTGTAGAAAGCTTCAGCGTGCAAGGGATCAACTCCCATGGCAGGACGGTGAGTTCCGTCCGACCCCAAGAAGACATCATATGTCTTTGCACCGTGACCAAACATCTCACTTCAACGTGCATCCTTCGTGCGCTTCAATTCAATCTTCACGGGCCTCCTCGTCATTCCCGCACTGCCTTGGTACTGCAGAGGTGGTGATGTTCACGTCGAACGAGCTTGTGTCCACTTTTAGTGCCTCCCACTCGTGCTCCCAGTGCGGATCCCCTGGGTCTACAAGCACGTTATCGGAGCATAGCCATCAAAGGTCACGTCGTCCCGTGTTATCAATCATGGCAACACCTCCTTCACCTCGCTCCTCGGCATCGATGCTCGCCACACAACCGCCATACTAGGAAGAGATCCGGATTCAAGCTCCTTTCTCAGCCATTCTCGCATGATGTTTTTGAAGTTGTTGCCCTTCACTCCCGGATCCACAAGACTTACAAGCACCTCCATGGCCTTGTCCAGAACGCCTCAATGTCTCGACCGATCTTGACACCTTCGTCGTGAGTTTTCCTCGACCGCTAACTCTCGGCATCTTGGTCGATTCCTGCCCGCACTCCCTTCGCAGGACGCCTTCACCAAAGTCAACACTTTTCTTTTCTTGCGCACCGCCATCATGCCAAACGCCTCATCTTCATCGAGTCGAGAACAAAATCGCTCTGCCGCTGGCCATGTTGGCCATCTCCTTCTTGAGCTCCTCCACTTGCCCGAGGAGAGCCTTACGACTTGGGCCCTTGCCCTTCTCCTTCTCACCGATGCTTGGGCTTCAGCCTGGATGAGCTTCCCAACACGCTGCCTCCATGGCCCCCATCCGCCACAAGACTTACAGCTTGCCCTTCGACCACGGCTTGTAGTCGCATTCAACGCGCTCCAAGATCCGCCACACTTCACGCTTGACTGCATTGTTAGTCGGCCTCTCCTTCGGCACATGTGGCTGCTTGCCATGTCCACGAGGATGCTGCCCCCCGATCGGTATCCTTGGAACAAACTCGAATTCCGTGTCCTCCGGACCCGTCTTTGCGAAGGGCCCTTCACGACTCCGTGATCCTCCAAGCTGCCATCGCATCTCCTTTGAGCACCTTCTCGGCAATTTGATAGGCGTCTATCAACCGATATCTCTCCCATCGCCCATGCCGAGTCCATCACCTTCCTTCTTGCCTGCAATGCCATGAAGATCTCAGCCTCCTCATCGCCTTGACATCCGTGTCTTCCACCGTAACCTTCACGAGGTAAGATGCACGCAATGTCTCGTTAGGCCGAAAGAAAACCTCGACAATTCTGGATCTTTTCCAAAGTGAGGGAAACATGGTGGTTAACTTGGCGAACATCAAGTCCACGGATGCTCGAGCTTGTCCTCGTAGGGGGTGCAACCAGCCCTCTTGGCCGCCTCTGCACCGCTTCTTCTCGGCCACCTTCGTGATCCCTTTTCTCATCTCGTAATACATTAGAGCCTCACCCGCAAGGTAGGATGACATCTTCATGAACGCCATCCTCTGAGTGAACTCGTCCTTGTATTTCATCTTGTTTTCCGCCATTGCCCAACGAAACTTCTCCTCGAAATCTGCAAGAGACATGCTTCCATGTTTTCCTGTGAAGACATCGTTCTTACTTGGTGTGAACTCAAGCTCCATTCTTGCAGACTCTCCGCTCCAATCGCCGAACTGTCTCCTTGTGACTGGCGCGTTGTCTCTGTATTGTTCCGGTGTCCTCTTGAATGGCGAGTAGTAGACGTCGTGCACTTCTCCGACTGAAGACGGCGCAGGTGTCCTTTCGTCAGTCCACCCTGATCTCAGGAACACCATCAATGGTTACTTCTCCTATGCCTGACCACTGCACGGATGTTGTCAAAGGGCAAATTGTTTCCACCGTTAGCCCAACCAGCTAGCCAGAAAAGTACATCCACTGCCTCTATCCACAAACGGCCCACGTATGCGTGCTCTTCTCCACCTTCGGGATCCCCTTCTCATCTCGTAATACATTAGAGCCTCACCAAGGTAGGATGACATCTTCATGAACGCCATCCTCCGAGTGAACTCGTCCTTGTATTTCATCTTGTTTTCCGCCATTGCCCAACGAAACTTCTCCTCGAAATCTGCAAGAGACATGCTTCCATGTTTTCTGTGAAGACATCGTTCTTACTTGGTGTGAACTCAAGCTCCATTCTTGCACTCCGCCCAATCGCCGAACTGCTCCTTGTGGATGGGCGTTGTCTCGTATTGTTCCTGTCCTCTTGAATGGCGAGTAGTAGACGCCGTGCACTTCTCCGATGAAGACGCAGTGTCCTTTTCCACCCACCCCGATCTCGTGGAACACCATCAATGGTTACTTCTCCTATGCCCCGACCACCGCACGGATGTTGTCAAAGGGCAAATTGTTTCCACCGTACCCAACTAGCCGTAAAAGTACATCCACCGCCTCTATCCACAAACGGCCTGACGATGCTCTTCTCCATACTCGCTAACTCGAATCGTGAGACTACCACACCTAAGTCATGTAATCAATATGCACCATCCATCGAAAAACATCAGCCTATCTCTTAGTGCGCTCGCAACACTCAACCTTCTCGGATCGCACTGTCTCACAGGTTGGATGGTGGACGACTTCCGCCTCTTCCTCCAATCTCCGCCACGCCTCCTCCAAGATCAGTATCTTAGTCCCCAACAAGAGGATTGTTGATGTGGTGAAATCAAGATGGAAAATTCTCCCAACCTGGTAATGCAATGAACCACAAGAACCTCTAGGAGACAAAGACACAGCTGGGACGAAGTATGGCTGCCTATTAGAACAAGACAAACATCAACAATCCAAGAATCCATGGCTGGGTGCCCACATATATAGGCAAAAACCCCCAGGAGTTCTCGATGAAGTGTCCACCCATATCGATGGTGGGCACTTTATAATCCTACTTTCCTTGGCCTTCAAATAATAATATTTTATGTGTTTAACAGCCTATTCGCCTTTTCCTTGATTTATGATTTTATGTATTTTCTAATATAAATCTGCTATATATGCGCCATAGCACCGCCTTACATGCATAACCATGCATATAGATTGCATGCGCCATGACACATCACCGCCACATGTCCACATACATCACATGTCATCCTTCATCTCCATACGCATATGCATACATGGCACATGCATACATGGCATACATGTCATGTGCCATCCATGGGCCATGTACATGACATCATCACACTTTTAGCATCGTGGCTTATGCCGTGATGCTCCAAACAAGATTCAGTCATAGAGTCTTAGGTGCTCTGTTTCCCATACAGCAACACCATGACATCCACGACCTGCAGGCACGGATGCCTACAGCATCGACGTGTAGGGAGAAGCTAGTTTTGTGAGCCGAGTTGAAGGCGGGGTTGTGGCCACAGCACCAACATCCAATGGTGAACAAGCTAGATGGAAACAAGCAAGACGTGGCTGGCCTAGAGGCTGAAGAGCAAGTCTTGATGCCGTTAGAAAGCCAAGGATCCGTGAAGGGAGTTTTGTGTGAGATGCCGCAACCTAATGAATTGGGGATTCGAGCGAGGAGAAAGGGTGAGCAAGAGAGGGCTGCAAGTGGAGGCCACGGTTGGCAAAGGGAGAAGAGAAAACGGAGAAATCGCGGAGGGACTCCCACACATGGCGGTGTGGGAAGCGATGATGGAGCCTCGAGTAGGGACGGCTCGAGGATGGTGTGCATGGAAAGGAGCGTGAAGAAACCGCGATCCAAGGGAGCTTGCAGAAAACCGCAGAAAAGGAATTGGCGAATTCATGGGCGGCCAAGGAAGCCACTTTTGTGGAGGTACGGCATGTCGAGAGTATTGTCGAGGAGCGCGAGCTAGCTCGGGCCAGAGCCTAAGGTTATCATGGCGGTGACCACCGCTGCAAGAAGAGCAAGTTGACGACCGCAGCGTGATACCGCAGGCCCGATGCAAGGAGCAAAGGCCCACGGGTCATAATGTACATGGCTGCGCCACGCCCCCGTGTCCTGGGCGAGGTAGCAGGAAGTGGCGAAAAGTGCATGGGAAGAGGAGGTTAGAACGTGAAGGACTCCCATGTCCACGTTATTGAATGGTGAGGTATGAAATTTCTTGGAGCACGGAATCATGCGGATAGTTTGTCTAGGGAAGGGCGTGCTGTCTTTCTCCCTAGAGTCGCGGCCTTATTGTCTAAGAGATGGGGTCTTATACAAGCTTGGTTTGGATGAGAAGATCCGACGTTGTTTGAAGGAAGGAAGCTTCTTCTTAAAGAAGCTTTGCATGCGTAAGAGGTTGGAGGCCATTATTCAAAGGTAAATCACGGTGAAGAAGATCTTAGATGTAGCATTGTGGGCTTACAGAAAGCGGAGAAAGTGACTACCAAGAAGACCATATTATTTAACGAATGATGCCCATTGAATTTGAGGTACCTACCTATAGAATCATGGGGATGAGCGATAATCAGAGGAGAGTCGTGAAGTTAGACTAGAGTCTTTCATAGAGCATGAGGAACGAGGGAAGAGGCTTTAGAAGAAACCAAATTGTGGAGCTTAGAAAGGAGAGGCATGATGGGAAGGAGGAGGCTATCATGGCCGGATTTGGTTCTTCTATATGATAGGTCATGGATTTCCTGGAAGCTTAGGTTGAGATGGATGGGACCTTATGAGGTGGTGGCAGTGTATGAGAATGGATCCGTGCAAACACGAGTGCTGGATGGGGATTTGCTGCCAACTAGAGTGAATGGGTGGAAGGTTAAGAAGTACCTTCAGCCCGAGGTATCTGTTGTTTGCAAGGACGCAAACAGGTGAGAAGGGGAGTATGTGGAACGCAAAAGTTTGGGCAACTGGTTTAAGTGAGTTGTTTTTGAGCAGGTCCGAATTCTTTTGATAGAAATAGTTTGGTGGAAACATGCGAGAAATGTTTTTGTTCCGATTGAAGCCGGAGTCAGGGATGTCACGGAAGGCAGAGAGGATACTTAGGGGAAAAGAAACGGATCGAAATGACCTTCTAGTGAGGAGGGTAGGAGACATATGTGAACGGTAGGAGATGTCCTACCGTGGTAGGAGGTATCCTACCACCGTAGGAGAAACTCCTACCACGGTAGGCTAAGTGGAGAGAACTCCTACCCCCGTAGGTATGGGTAGGAGAATGTCCTACCACTGTAGGTAAGCGGCCTAGCTAGCGTTTTGATGACCTACCGGCGTAGGAGTAGCTCCTACCACGGTAGGAAAAGGGTGAAGGCAATTAAGCCAAGGAAGTAGCTTGAGGCACAAGTAGCTGTTGATAGGCTTGCAGAGGCAAAGGCCTGATTATTGGGGACCACCACCAAGTTTGAGGAAGGCAAAGTAATTTGCCACATGTGTGGAAGAAGTGAGACATGGGCGGTGCTCATATTGCTGAGATTTTGCAAGAAGGAGGACTGCTAGGTAGAGATGTGTGGCAAGGGTTGCTGCAGGAAGATGGGCCAAGTGCCCGTAATGGTGGAATTGTGGATCATTGCGGGGCTCTAGGTTGGGAGCTCGGCATGCGAGAGAGGAGCAATCGGTGCAAGGATGGGAGCGAGGAGCTCATGTTGAGGTGAGCAGCCACAAGGGTTGCAAGAGGAGGCCATGGCGGTGCCGAGGCACATGGAAGTGCTCTCAATGGAGTCACGATGTGAGGATGGCGTGTGTTGAACTAGGAAAGGCCGTGGTAGAGCACTCACGGCGGAATTGTGATGGGGCTGCAAGATGGAGGTGTGGCCAAACCATAGGAAGGCGGTGTTGCGGGTGGTGCAACATGGTGAAGGGATCACAACGGGTGTGCATCATGATGATGGGCAATGGGGCTGCAAGTCAAAGTGAAGGGAGGCCGTTGTGGTGGCCGCGAGGAGAATGGGTAGCAAGGAGGGTTGATACGAGAAGGAGTTGAGGCGTGAGGAGTTCACCGGGGAATAAATCCAGTTTATTCAGGTTGAGTGTTGTGCAGCCAATTTGGTGTGTTGGATAGTGAAGTATAAGAACTCCAGAGTCAAGCGCCCTAAGGGTGGATTAGCACTGAGATGGGGTGCCTTTTGTGTGAGGTGTTATATTTGCAGAAGTCACATGAGAGCTAATTGGGAGAGTGTTTGAGTGGTGCACCCTACGTGGAGGAGGTGTAGGGTGGCAGTGGACGTGGGCACGTGGGGTGGTGTGGGGTAACAGGGTGACCCTACGTAGGGTGGGAGGTGCACCCTACGTGGAGGTGTATGTGGGTGGGGCGGTGCGTGTCCATAAGTAGGGATATGTGGGTATGTGGGTAGGTGCGTGTCCCTACGTGTATGTATGTGGGTAGGACGGTGCGTGTTCATAAGTAGGGGATATGTGGGTAGGACGGTGCGTGTCCATAAGTAGGGATATGTGGGTAGGGGCGGCGTGTCCCTACGCGCCCCTTACCGTCCCTAAATGTAGGGAACAAGTAGGGATATGTGGTAGTATGTAGGGTGATGGTGGACATGTAGATGTAGGGTGTGAGGGGCTCCTCGCAGAGTTAGGTAGGTAGATAGGATGAGAGTGTCTCCCTACCGTAGGGAGTGGTCAGGTCTCCTCAGGGCGAGTGGTGGGCACCCTACTTGGATACTTGGGAAGCAAACTTTCCATATTAGGTAGGTTTCAACCTAGGAAGTTGTTAAAAAGGGCTGTATATGCAAGGTTGTAAGGTTGTGGATAAATAGGGTATATTAGGAATAATAGCCCATAAATATGTAAGGTAGGTAGTGTAGGGTGCTTATAACAAGTAGAGCTGCTAAATAGAGGACGGTGGAGCCACATGGCAAGGAATCCTGCAGCACCTAGGAATCATGGGGTGTGTAGGGAGTGGCACCTAGGAAGCCTGCGAGGAATCGCGAGGAAGAGCTTGTGCATGCAAGGGAAAGCTAGAGGCGAGGAAGAGCTTGTGCATGCAAGGGAAAGCTAGAGCAAGGACTTGGTGGGAACGCGGTGCCCGTGTGTGTGCAAGGAGAAGGAGGACCATTCAAGTGAGGGATTTGGGCGCATAAGGAGGTGTATGTTGTGAGGACATCAAGTTTGAGCTAGGTGGGACTGTGGAGTGAAGAGGAAGTAAGTGGAAAAGGGCTGAAGTTGCTCTCTTGATGGATCTTGTGTGGCGAGTGAAGAAATCTCGCAATTGTGTGTAGACACTGAGGTGACATTGGAAACGAGCACGTGGGCGTGCCCAAGCTTGTCTTGTTTGTGCAGTTATTTTGAAGGTGCAAGATGGTGAAAGCGCTGCTGAGCGTGGTTTGGGCAACACCGGTCAAAGCGGGAAGAGACGAACAAGTTTGATTTTTTGGCTAAGACCGATTGAAGAGGAACATCAGGAAAACTTCAAGATCTTGGAACTAGAGCTGGAATATTGTTAGGAAGGCAAAGAGGATATCCCAGAGGAAAACGGGTCGCGACCCCAGCGCGAAGGCGGTCAAGAAGGTTGGTGGTCGGACTACCGTGAGGCTGCCACACCTCGCCGTAGGAGTGAGGAGCGGACTACAATGGCGGACTACCGCGGTGGACAAATCTCTAAAAAGGAAACTTAGAATAAAGGGGGATATCCACTATATATGCTCATCAATAGGGGATAAATATATAGAGTAATTAGCAAGAGATTAATTAGGGATAGCAGGCAGAGTAGAAAAATAGGTAGTATAGATCAGATTAGGATTTTGTGAATGATGCACCGAATCTAGGGTTGTGTGGCCGCCAGGTGGCAGTCATCCAAGGAAGGCAAAGTGCGGTTTGGGGCAGCGCCAACTTCCTCTTCGAGCTGAGGCGACCTCACTTCCCAAAAGAAGACTCGGAGCGCAAAGAAGCCGAAGAAGATTCGCTGCCACGCAACAGAGGAAGGCGCAAGGAGAAGACCCCTAGTGGGAAAGGAGAAGAGGAGGCGAAGCACCGAGCGCCTGTGGCACCGAGAAGCTCTTCAACACCGGGAAAAGGGACAAGGAGCCCACAGTGAGCGCTGGTTGAGCGCCTGGAAGGCAGGTGAAGGAGAGTGAGAGTAGAAGGAGGAAAATCACACACCTGCGGGCGCGGCTTAGGAGAAGAAATCAAGAGGAAAATCGGCAGCAGGGAGGCTCAAGACAGGCTAACGTGTGCTTGTGCCTCAGTCGAGTCATGACGAGAAAAGGAGTGTTTGAGGTGAAGAGCAACGCTGAAAATTGGGAAGTAATCCTCTTGCTAGGAGCGTGAGGAAGGTGCCATGCCTCGAAATGGAAAAGGCAAGGGAAAGGAGCCGGCAAGGGCCTCCTCGCGAGGAGAAAAAGGAAAGAAAGCAGCAGTGTACTGTGGGAGGTGAACTTGTGATGCCCCAATTCACTTGCTTTGCCGGGCAGCTTAACCTCTAGATTTGGTTGATTTTCAAGGGGCGAGGAGGAGAACATCCACTAGGATGGGTGTATGGCCGCCAATGGGCCTACACCAATTTGGAATTGATTGAGGAGTGTTACATCAACCTCCATCAATCGGAAGCAGCCCTCGCCGCGCTACCGGAAAGGAATGCTAGAACGGATCCCCGCTGTTGGACCGTAAGGAGTATTCGACAGGTGTACGGGAGACCGGAGGAAGAGAGCACTGGAATTGCTCTCCTCGAAAGGTCCAATGGAGGGAAGAGGACAACCCTCTCTGATATCCCGCAAGAGTTCCTTGACATGATGGATGGGGGAGTGAAGGCCCACGCCAAGAATGGCTGGAAGACCGAGAGCATCAAGGAGCTGAAGTGGAGGCTCTTCGCAAAGATTGTGCTGGGGTTGGTAAATTACCAACGCACTTCTTATTTCAAAGACCAACTTCCTCCAATTTTGTGGAAGATTTCCATGGGAGCCAAGGATTGGGGAACCATGTATGAAGCGTACATACACCATCGAGAAGCTCCTCAAGCCAAATTCGTGGATGAGGAAGGGCTGTTATGCTACCTTAGCACCTATTTGGTGCATTTATGGGAAACCGAGGGACTCTCACAAGCAAGGAGCTTGAAGATGGCATCCCTTTGAGGTCATCCACCTCCGAGTTTGGAAAGGCCTTTGCCTTTGCATTGGAAGATGGGAGGTCGACTCCACAAACATGCTAGAAGCAAGAGGAGAAGGTGGAGGCAACAAAGTTGCCGAGTGGGAATCCTTTCCCACAGAGCAAGCAAGGGAGAGAAAGAAGAGGAAGGCCGAATGGTAGTCTATGAGAGAAGGACTACTGTGAGGGGTGACCCAAGGGTGGGGGAGTCCCCACCATCTCATTTGTGCCTACGAGAGAGGCACCCCGCCATTACCCCAGGGAGGCGCCCACCCAAGGGTGGGGGAGTCCCCACCATGGTAGGCGCACCCCACCATGGTAGGTAGGCACTACCGGGGGAGCACCACCATGGTAGGCGCACCCCACGCCGCAAAAGCACGTGTGGTGGAAGGGAAGGAGAAGACGAGGTGCGAGCGGGCGCCGAGGCCACCATCTCCGCTACCGGGTGGGAGAGCGGATGGAGCGACGGTGAAGGGCCAAGGCACCACGATGGCCCGAAGGGTGCAGGAGAGCTGGAATATTGTTAGGAAGGCAAAGAGGATATCCCAGAGGAAAACGGGTCGCGACCCCAGCGCGAAGGCGGTCAAGAAGGTTGGTAGGTGGCGGACTACCGTGAGGCTGCCACACCTCGCCGTAGGAGTGAGGAGCGGACTACAATGGCGGACTACCGCGGTGGACAAATCTCTAAAAAGGAAACTTAGAATAAAGGGGGATATCCACTATATATGCTCATCAATAGGGATAAATATATAGAGTAATTAGCAAGAGATTAATTAGGATAGCGAGTAGGAAAATAGGTAGTATATAGATCAGTTAGGATTTTGTGAATGATGCACAATCTAGGGTTGTGTGGCCGTGGCCATCCAAGGAGGCAAAGTGCGTTTGGCGTAACTTCCTCTTCGAGGCGAACTCACTTCCCAAGGCGAGGCCCAGGCGGAGGCGCAAAGAAGCCGAAGGAGAAGCTGCCATTGCCGTCGGCTGCGGCGAGCGAGGAAGGCGGTGCGAAGGAGAAGACCCCTAGTGGGAAAGGAGAAGAGGAGGCGGCAAGCAGGCGCTCAGGCAGAAGCTCTTCAACACCGGGAAAAGGGACACATTGAAGGAGGCATCCGGCGAGGAGGCGCGAGGCGGGCAGTAGGTGAAGAGAGTAGAAGGAGGAAAATCGCGACCACACTGGCGGCGCGGAGAAGAAATCAAGAGGAAAATCGGCGGCGCCGAGGCTCAAGGCAGGCTAACGTGTGCTTGTGCCTCGGTCGAGTCGCGCACTGCGAGAAAAGGAGTGTTTGGAGGTGAAGCTTGGAGCACACTGAAAATTGGGAAGTAATCCTCTTTGCTAGGGCGTGGGGAGTAAGGAGGTGCCATGCCTCGATGGAAAAGGAAAGGAGCCTGGCAAGGCTCCTCCTCGCGAGGAGAAAAGGAAAAAGCGGCTGCCCGAGGAGGTGAACTTGTGATGCCCCAATTCACTTGCTTTCTTTGGGCAGCAACCCTCGATTTGGTTGATTTTCAAGGGGCGAGGAGGAGAACATCCAATTAGGATGGGTGTATGGCCGCCAATGGGCCTACACCAATTTGGAATTGATTGAGGAGTGTTACATCAACCTCCATCAATCGGGCGACCCTCGCGCTCTGGAAAGGAATGCTAGAACGGATCCCATGTTGGACCGTAAGGAGTATTCAGTGTATGGAGAGGAGGAAGAGCTGAATTGCTCTCCTCGAAAGGTCAATGGAGGGAAGAGGACAGCCCTCTCCGATATCCCGCAGAGTTCCTTGACATGATGGATGGGGGAGTGAAGGCCACGCCAAGAATGGTGGAAGACCGAGAGCATCAAGGAGTCAAGTGGAGGCTCTTCGCAAAGATTGTGTCTGGGGTTGGTAAATTACCAACGCACTTCTTATTCAGCACCAACTTCCTCCAATTTTGTGGAAGATTTCCATGGGAGCCAAGCCGATTAAACCATCATGTATGAAGCGTACATACACCATCGAGAAGCTCCTCAAGCCAAATTCGTGGATGAGGAAGGGCCCGTGCCATGCTACCTTAGCACCTATTTGGTGCATTTATGGGAAACCGAGGGACTTCTCACAAGCAAGGAGCTTGAAGATGGGCATCCCTTTGAGGTCATCCACCTCCGAGTTTGGAAAGGCCTTTGCCTTTGCATTGAAGACGGTGGGAGGTCGACTCCACAAACATGCTAGAAGCAAGAGGAGAAGGAGGCAACAAAGTTGCCGAGTGGGAATCCTTTCCCACAGAGCAAGCAAGGGAGAAGAGCAGAATCGCCGAGGAAGGCCGAATGGTAGTCTATGAGAGAAGGACTACTGTGAGGGGTGAGCCCAAGGGTGGGGGAGTCCCCACCATCTCATTTGTGCCTACGAGAGAGGCACCCCACCATCTCCGCTACCGGGTGGGAGGCGCCCACCCAAGGGTGGGCACCACCATGGTAGGCGCACCCCACCATGGTAGGTAGGCGCACTACTGGGGGAGCACCACAGGGCAGCACCCCACGCCTGTGCAAACAGGGGTGGGAAGGGAAGGAGAAGAAGAGCGCGAGGGCGCCGAGGCCACCATCTCCGCTACCGGGTGGGAGAGCGGATGGAGCGATGGGGGAGGCCAAGGCTGATGGCCCGAAGGCAGTGAGAGCTGGAAATTTCAAAGAAGAAGGAGGGGTGGAATTAGGACCCCTAGGAGAATTGCTTGTGAAGCACTCAACCGGTGGATTTGAAGGGAGCTGGGACCAGCCTCCTTGTGGGCATGCCAAGAGGAGGTCAAGGCCCAAGACATGGGAAGAAAGCAGGACCAAGTGGCAATTGGAGGCCATGGAGTCCGATGAAAAGGCAGCCAAGCGGATTGGGGACTATCATGTATGAAGCGTACATACACCATCGAGAGAAGCTCCTCAAGCCAAATTCGTGGATGAGGAAGGGCCAGCCATGCTACCTTAGCACCTATTTGGTGCATTTATGGGAAACCGAGGGACTTCTCACAAGCAAGGAGCTTGAAGATGCGTGGCATCCCTTTGAGGTCATCCACCTCCGAGTTTGGAAAGGCCTTTGCCTTTGCATTGCGAAGGCGGTGGGAGGTCGGACCTCCACAAACATGCTAGAAGCAAGAGGAGAAGGTGGAGGCAACAAAGTTGCCGAGTGGGAATCCTTTCCCACAGAGCAAGCAAGGGAGAAGAGCAGAATCGCCGAGGAAGGCCGAATGGTAGTCTATGAGAGAAGGACTACTGTGAGGGGTGAGCCCAAGGGTGGGGGAGTCCCCACCATCTCATTTGTGCCTACGAGAGAGGCACCCCACCATCTCCGCTACCGGGTGGGAGGCGCCCACCCAAGGGTGGGGAGTCCCCACCATGGTAGGCGCACCCCACCATGGTAGGTAGGCGCACTACTGGGGGAGCACCACAGGGCAGCACCCCACGCCTGTGCAAACAGGGGTGGGAAGGGAAGGAGAAGAAGAGCGCGAGGGCGCCGAGGCCACCATCTCCGCTACCGGGTGGGAGAGCGGATGGAGCGATGGGGGAGGCCAAGGCTGATGGCCCGAAGGCAGTGAGAGCTGGAAATTTCAAAGAAGAAGGAGGGGTGGAATTAGGACCCCTAGGAGAATTGCTTGTGAAGCACTCAACCGGTGGATTTGAAGGGAGCTGGGACCAGCCTCCTTGTGGGCATGCCAAGAGGAGGTCAAGGCCCAAGACATGGGAAGAAAGCAGGACCAAGTGGCAATTGGAGGCCATGGAGTCCGATGAAAAGGCAGCCAAGCGAAAAGGTCAGAGAAGCTCCCACGACCTCATAGAACAGCCGCAAAAGCCCCGGAAGGGAAGTTGTCACAAGAAGAAAGAGCCATTCGGCAACAACCCAAAGGACTCTTGGAGGCAAAAGGAAGAGCATTTTGCCCAATTAGCAAGAAAGGAAGAGCAAGGCCGAGGCCGAATGGTAGTCTATGAGAGAAGGACTACGGGAGGGGTGGCAGAGTGGGGAGTCCCCACCATCTCATTTGTGCCTACGAGAGGCACCCCACCATCTCCGCTACCGGGTGGGAGGCGCCCACCCAAGGGTGGGCAGCCTAGTGGTAGGCGTCGATACCATGGTAGGTGGCGGACTACCAGGGAGGCGCCCACCCAAGGGTGGGGGAGTCCCCACCATCTCCGCTACCGGGTGGGAGAGGAAGGCCGAATGGTGGAAGGGAAGGAGAAGCGGCACGAGGTGCCGGCCGGCCACCATCTCCGCTACCGGGTGGGAGAGCGGATGGAGCGACGGAAGGCCACTGATGGCCCGAGAGTGTGAGAGCTGGAAATTTCCAAGAAGAAGAAGAGGGGTGGAATTAGGACCCCTAGGAGAATTCTTTGGGTGCTTGTGAAGCACTCAAGCGTGGATTTGAAGGGGCTGGGACCTAGCAGCCTCCTTGTGGGCATGCCAAGAGGAGTCTCAAGACATGGCCGGAAGAAAGCAGGACCAAGTGGCAATTGGAGGCCATGGAGTCAGGCAAAGTGGAAAGGCATGAAGCTCAGTAGCGACCTCATAGAACGGTAGCACAGAAAAAGCTAGAGGGAAGTTGTCAGCGAAGAAAGAGCCATTCGGCAACAACCCAAAGGACTCTTGGAGGCAAAAGGCGGAAGAGCATTTTGCCCAAGCTGGGCAAGAAAGGAAGAGCAAGGCCGAGGCACTAGGAAGGAGAAGCACCAAAGAAGTGGCCGACATGAGCAGTGATGGCTACTCAAGCCATCAAAATCCGGATATGGGAGAGGAAGTTGAGAAGGACCCATAATTTGAAGAGGAGCGCCGAGCGAGAAGCACAAGACCAGAGC
This sequence comes from Anthoceros angustus, assembly GCA_010909165.1. Taxonomy (NCBI): domain Eukaryota; kingdom Viridiplantae; phylum Streptophyta; class Anthocerotopsida; order Anthocerotales; family Anthocerotaceae; genus Anthoceros; species Anthoceros angustus. The sequence continues at coordinate 18,348 of VJWM01000352.1, read as the reverse complement.
AGGAGCCGAGAAAAAGAATGCTTGGCAAGCGGAGAAGGAGGGGCTTGCCAAGAATTAGCGACTGGAACAAGGAGGTCTCAGGAGGAGCCACAAGAAGGTGGTGCAAGAATGGTAGTGAGGAAGAGCATTTTGGCATTATGCCCTTCGTGCAAAATTGGCCAGCCACCAAAAGGAAGTGAGGGAGGAGAATGTGACCTCCATGTCAAGGTGGGGAATTGACCACCTCAAGGGACGCCTACAAAGGTAGGTGTGAGGATGGAGAGTGGCCCACGGAGATTGATGATCTCCAAATGCATCATAGCTTGGGGCTCACCTCCACAACAGAATTTTGAAGGCCAACAATGAGTCTTACGGTTGGCCAAGAGGAGGACATTGGGTCCTCATGATGATCAAAGGAGCCGCAACAAGTGCAGCCAGAGGCCTCCGATTTTGATGAGGCCATCAAATGGACTCCGAGGAACTGAGGAGTCGAGGTGAGGAGGAGGCGCCCACCCAAGGGTGGGAGACGCGAGAGCAAGGTGAGGCACTAGGAAGGAGAAGCGGCAACTCGAGTGGCCGACATGAGCAGTGATGGCTACTCAAGCTATCAAAATCCGGATATGGGAGAGGAATTGAGAAGGACCGGTATAATTTGGAGGAGGAGGCGGCAGAAGCCTCGGAGGCTGGGCCGAAAAGAATGCTTGGCAAGCGGAGAAGGAGGGGCTTGTCCAGCAATTAGCAGACCTGGAACAAAGGAGGTTCAGAGGAGGAGCGCCACAAGAAGGTGGTGCACAGAATGCTGGTGGTGAGGAAGCGGCGATTTTGGGCAGACTATGCCCTTCAGGCAAAATTGGCCAGCCAGCTAAAGGAAGCGAGGGAGGAGAATGTGACCCTCCATGTCAAGGTGGGGGAATTGACCACCTCGAGGGACGCCTACAAAGGTAGGTGTGAGGATGGAGAGTGGCCCACGGAGATTGATGATCTCCAAATGCAGTATCATAACTTGGGGGCTCACCTCCACAACAGGATTTTGAAGGCCAACAACGAAGTCTTACGGTTGGCCAAGAGGAGGACAATGGGTCCTCATGATGATCAAAGGAGCCGCAACAAGTGCAGCCAGAGGCCTCCGATTTTGATGAGGCCATCAAATGGACTCCGAGGAACTGAGGAGTCGAGGTGAGGAGCACGCGCCAGGGGTGGAGACGCGAGAGCAAGGTGAGGCACTAGGAAGGAGAAGCGGCAACTCGAGTGGCCGACATGAGCAGTGTGATGGCTACTCAAGCTATCAAAATCCGGATATGGGAGAGGAATTGAGAAGGACCGGTATAATTTGGAGGAGGAGGCGGCAGAAGCCTCGGAGGCTGGGCCGAAAGAATGCTTGGCAAGCGGAGAAGGAGGGGCTTGACAATTAGAGACTGGAACAAGGAGGTCTCAGAGGAGGAGCGCCACAAGAAGGTGGTGCACAGAATGCTGGTAGTGAGGAAGCGGCGATTTTGGGCAGACTATGCCCTTCAGGCAAAATTGGCCAGCCAGCTAAAGGAAGTGAGGGAGGAGAATGTGACCCTCCATGTCAAGGTGGGGGAATTGACCACCTCAAGGGACGCCTACAAAGGTAGGTGTGAAGATGGAGAGTGGCCCACGGAGATTGATGATCTCCAAATGCATCACAACTTGGGGCTCACCTCCACAGATTTTGAAGGCCAACAAGTCTTACGGTTGGCCAAGAGGAGGACAATAGGTCCTCATGATGATGATGAAAGGAGCCGCAACAAGTGCAGCCAGAGGCCTCCGATTTTGATGAGGCCATCGTGAAATGGACTCAGGAATCGAGGTCGGGAGGTGAGGAGCGTGGCGCAGGGGTGGGAGGCGGCGGAGGCAAGAGGGCCCACCCTCAAGGGGTCACCTACCACGGTGGGTGACCACCCTACCAGTGATGCCGGACTACCGTGGGGGCAACCACCTCGCGGTGATGCGGACTAGGGGTGGCAGTGCCAGCAGGCACGAGGCTGATGGGGAGTTGGCCGGCGGAGAAGATAAAGCCGGGGTCAGTATACCCCTAGAGGGGAGATTGGGTGGTGGGAGAGACAACCCCGGAGAAACTAAGGGGCAGGTCCGACCCGTCGGAGGAAGGAAGGGGTGAGGAATTCCCTTATCCCGCGAGTAAGGGAGGAACCGGGACCCGAGGAGGAGCAAAAGGGCCCGAGAGTTAGAAAATCCGCATGGTCGATGGGGATGAAGCTCTTTGTGCTCTATGATAGGTATGGACAAATCAAACAGAAGGCAAAGAGCAATGAGATCTTGACCAAGAAACCCTCACCGCGGGAGGAAGAAGGAAGAAGGAGATAGGGACCGACTACCATGGTAGTCACCCCCCTAGTCCGCCGATCACCGCGTAGGGATGCGGGCGCCACCAGCGACGGAGGCGGAGAAAAGGTAGCGCGGAAGCGCGATTGCGGAGGAAGAGGAAGGGCAAGAGCAAAAGGCCGGAGATTAGGAAGAGGATCCATGGTGGGGCGGATGGGGATGAAGATCTTTTGTGCTCTATGATAGGTATGGACAAATCAAGCGGAGGCAAAGCAATGAAGATCGACCCGAAACCCTCACAGCGGAGGAAGAAGGAAGGAAGGAGATAGGGCGGACTACACATGGTAGTCAACCGATGATGCCGGACTACAGCGGTAGGGTCTAAGCAGCGCGACCCGGGCGGAGATGGAGAAGGCGCCTAGGTGCGGCGGGAAGCCGATTCTTTGGAGCGGAGGAATCCAGGCGCCGCCAGCGAGATGGAGGAAGGGCAAGATTGTACTTGCCCCACACATTAGGAAGAGGATGACTCAAGGAGGAAGGGCAAGAGCAAAAGGAGGGCGAGGGAGCCAATCCACCACGGACGTCCCTACCCGAGGTGAAGACTAGATATGGTCAAGGGCCATAAATGCTAGGTAGAAGAATAGGAAGGACGGTGATGTAATCCTTGAGGATAGACTTAGGTGAAGTTGCTAGAATAGAATTTACCAAGACGGACAATAGACTTAGGTGCGGACATTAAATCTTGTGGTAGGAAATAATAGAAAATTGGAAAAGGTGACTGCGGTAGGGTCACCCAAGGGAGGTTGTATGTGGAAGGCCTCCTATAAGAGGAGGAGGTTTCACAAAGTAAAGTATCATGTCTTGCGCTTCCACGCTCATCGAGTCCTTTGCCATTCTGGAGGAATTTCGTGCGTGAGCCAACACAGTCTAGAGAGGAAGTCGCGGTGGTCGGAGTGCTTGGTGGAGGACTTGCTCTGCAAGTGCCTAAGCAGTTGCTCCCCTTGTGAATGGTTCTTTGAAATTGCTTTGCTTTGGGTGTGTGGCAAATGCCTGAGAACTCTCGGCTTGAGGGTAGACTGTGAAAGACTCGGAGGTTCTCGCCCGTGTCAAACTCATAGCAACCGCCCAAGGAAGAACTTGCGGTGGAGGCGACCCTGTGCAACAGCGTAATAGTCGAAACCAAGAAGCCCGAATCGAGGTTAGAATAGGAGGAAGAGGATGAGGAGATGAGAAGATGAGTAGAGGATTAGAGGTGTAGGTGTTAGTGGAAGGCCACAGTGCAGAGCCTAAGGGACGAATCCCAACTGCAAGTAAAAGAGCGCCCCGAGTGGAGAAGAGTGGTCTTAGAAGTAGGGACGAAATCGCGTGTGGGACTGGGGTCCGGCCCGTGATAGGCTCACGCCGAGGCGTGACCCGCAATTGTTTTGTGTCGTTGTAGGTCGAGGATTGGCGATTTTCAAGCAAAGGCAAGTGGTGCACCGAAGAGGGAGAGTAGAGGGCGCCTTGCTTGTTTAGAAGGCCGAGAAGTGTGTCACCGCAGTAGCGATTGGTGACCACAAGGCCTCGAACTTTCACACAAGTCTCATGGGACGAAACCCAACGACGTTTGAAAGGATAAGTGTGGCTTATAGTGGGAGGACCGGGAGTGCCCGGTTTTCCCAAACCACACCGCACCTAAGAAGGGCAAGTTGGTTGCTAGGAGCTGTGGGAAGAGGCATGATGCTTGAATTTAATTGCTGCATGTGGAGGCTAGGCACTTGGTGGCATCTGTATGGTTTCCGGAGCCCAACACATCCGATGGTATGGAAGGTGAGGATGACTCAAGGAGGAAGAGGAAGGCATGGAGCAAGATCCGCCACGGGAGACCTTCTTGGAGAGGTGGAGTAGGGCCATAAGAAGTGACCCTACGTCCGAAGAGGTGTAGAGGGTGGCCCACATCCGGATCCCTGCGCACGCATCTAGAGGTAATTGAAGGGGTTGGTGGTAGCTTGGAGTGTGGGCTCATTGCTTGGGGGAGACTTTTCTTTAGAGGAGGACAAATGCTTGTCAACCCAGGGGGTGTGTTGACTAGCTAGATAGGAATGTTGACAGAGCCATTAAGGCTCACATAGGTGAAGTTTGCTAGAATAGAATTTTACCCAAGATGCTTGGATGTCGAACTTAAAGTCCGAATAGGATACACTAGAATAAGGAGTGAGGCAGGCTGGAGGGCGCTGTGGGAGGTCAGAGGTGAGACCTCCCTATAAAAGGAGGGAGCTTGAAGTAAAATTATCACGTCTTGCGCTCCCAAACTCGAGTCCTTTGGTCCTTGTAGAGGAATTTCGCTGCAAGCTAACGAATGTCCGGTAGAGAGGGAGTGCGTGGTCGGAGTGCTTGGTGGAGGACTTGCTCTGCAAGTGCCTAAGCAGTTGCTCCCTTGTGAATGGTTCTTTGTGAAATTGCTTTGCTTTGGGTGTGTGGCAAATGCCTGAGAACTCTCGCTTGAGGGTAGACTACAGGTGGAAAGACTGAGGTTCTCGCCCGTGTCAAACTCACAAAGCAACCGCCCAAGGAAGAACTTGCGGTGGAGGCGACCCTGTGCAACAGCGTAATAGTCGAAACCAAGAAGCCCGAATCGAGGTTAGAATAGGAGGAAGAGGATGAGGAGATGAGAAGATGAGTAGAGGATTAGAGGTGTAGGTGTTAGTGGAAGGCCACAGTGCAGCCTAAGGGACGAATCCCAACTGCAAGTAAAAGAGCGCCCCGAGTGGAGAAGAGTGGTCTTAGAAGTAGGGACGAAATCGCGTGTGGATCAGTCCGGCGCCCGTGATAGGCTCCTCAGGAGTGACCTCGAATTGTTTTGTGTCGTTGTAGGTCGAGGATTGGCGATTTTCAAGGTGCTGGTGCATCAGAAGAGGGAGAGTAGAGGGCGCTTGCTTGTTTAGAAGGCCGAGAAGTGTGTCACCGCAGCGATTGGTGACCACAAGGCCTCGAATTTTCACAAGTCTCATGGGACGAAACCCAACGTTAAGCGATGGGATAAGTGTGGCCGCTATAGTGGGAGGACCTGAGTGCCCGGTTTTCCCAAACCACAGCACCTAAGAAGGGCAAGTTGGTTGCTAGGAGCCAGGAAGAGGCATGATGCTTGAATTTAATTGCTCCCCGCATGTGGAGGCTAGGCACTTGGTGGCATCTGGATGGTCTGGACAGCCCAACACATCCGAAGGTATATGGAAGGCCCAGAGGATGACTCAAGGAGGAAGAGGAAGGCATGGAGCAAGATCCGCCACGGAGACCTTCTTGCAGGGAGAGTGGAGGCGGTAGGGCCATAAGAAGTGACCCACGTCAAGGAGGTGTAGAGGGTGGCCCACATCCGTAGGATCACCAGGCTGCGACGCATCTAGAGGTAATTGAAGGGGTTGGTGGTAGCTTGGAGTGTGGGCTCATTGCTTGGGGGGAGACTTTCTTTAGAGGAGGATAGGCATAAATGCTTGTCAACCCAGTAGGGGTGTATTGACTAGCTAGATAGGAATGTTGACAGGAGCCATTAAGGCTCACGTAGGTGAAGTTTGCTAGAATAGAATTTCACCCAAGATGCTTGGATGTCAGAACTTAAAGTCTGACAGTAGGATACACTAGAATAAGGAGTGAGGCGGCTGTGAGGGCGCGCTGTGGGAGGTGTGTGGACCTCCCTATAAAAGGAGGGAGCTTGTGAAGTAAAATTATCGCCTTGCGCCTCCCAAACTCGCGAGTCCTTTGGTCCTTGTAGAAGGAATTTCGCGGGCCAAGCTAACGAATGTCCGGTAGAGAGGGAGTTTGCGGTGGTGGAGTGCTTGGAGGGCTTGCTCCTTGCGGGCGCCCGCAGTTGCTCCTTGTGAATGGTTGTGAAATTGCTTTGCTTTGGGTGTGTGGCGATGCCCAAGGAACTCTCGGCTTGAGGGTAGACTACAGGAAAGACTCCCTCGGAGGTTCTCGTCTGTGCAAACTCATAGCAACCCCGCCCAAGGAAGAACTTGTTGGCTTGTAGGCACTCCCAGCTTGTGCCGTAAGGCGAGCTAGGGCTGAGCTTGAAGTAAGGTTAGATTAGGAGGATGAGGAGTTGAGTTGAGGTGAGTGTTGAGGAGAATGTGGAGCTGAATGTTGAGTAGAGGAGTAGGTAGAGATTAGAGTAAGAAGAAGGCCCAAGTCGAGCCTAAGGGAGGGGTCCCAAATCGCACCAAACCGAGACCGGAAGCTGGGCCAAGGTCTCAAAATCACGGGTGAGGTCGCGCTACCGTAGGGGGTCCCACGCGTAGACGGTGGACCTAGAGGGGCGGACCCACGACCGAGGATGTCGCCAGGTCCGGAGCGAGATCCAGAGCGGAGGTGTCGGGCTGCAGGTGGAGTTTTATGGGAGCAGTAGTTGAGCGCTGTGGCCCGGAAGTTGGAGAGGCCTTGAACTAGGGTGAGGTCCTGCCCGCCAGTGCGACCCTACGGTAGTAGGATGCGCTCACGTGCTGGGATAGTGTCTCCTCCCACGAGGGAATGAGGTGGCCCCACCGCTGCAATCGGATCTCCTACAATACTAAAATACCTTTTCTCCTATTTTCCTAATTTCTAATTACTGAAAATTAGCCTCTAATTTCTTAATTACCTATTTTGGCCTATTTATCTAGTCCACTAAAAGACCCTATATATAGCAAGCCTATCCCGCCTAAAACATAAGCTACTTTCCTTAGCAACCTATCCCACCGTGGTAGGACACCTACCATGGTAGGCGTTTCCTTTTCTCCTACCACGGTAGGAGTTACTCACTGGTAGGATATATTCCTACCCTCTCCTACCATGGTGAGCTATTCCTACACTGGTAGGTGATCAAAACACTAGCGGGGTCATTCTCACGGTGGTAGGATCTCTCCACCCTCGTCTACCATGGTAGGAGTTTCACGGTGGTAGGACACCTCCTACCACTCATGTAGGTTACCTTTTCTCCTCACCAAGGTCGTTTTGACCCGTTTCTTTTCCTGCATATCCTCTGCCTTCCGACATGGTCCTACAACTCCCGCTCAAAAGGAGCAAAAATTTCCTTGCATGTCTTCACCAAACCATTTCTAGCAAAAGAGCGTGGGCCTGTTCTAAAGCAACTCATTTAAGCTTGTTGCCCAAACTTTTGCGTTCCACATACTCCCCTCCTCACTGTTTGCGTCCTCGCACAAACAATCTTGAAGGTACTTCTTAACCTTCCACCCATTCACTCTAGTTGGTAGCAAATCCCCATCCGACACGTAGTTGCACGGATCCATTCTCATACGCCACCACCTCGTAGGTCCCATCCATCTCAACCTAAGCTTCCTGGAAGTCCATATCCACTATCATATAGAAGAACCAAATCCCGGCCATGATAGCTTCTTGCCTCAACTTCCCATCATGCCTATCCTTTCTAAGCTCCACGAATCTGAGTTTCTTCTAAAGCATCTTCCCTACGTTCCTCCTGCTCTATGAAAGATTCTAGTCTAGCTACCTGGCTATCCTCTACAGTCATGCGTTCATCCTCCATGATTCTATAGGTAGGTACTTCAAATTCAATGGGCATCATTCGTTAAATAATATGGAGTCTTCTTGGTAGTCACTTTCTCCGCTGTCCTGTAAGCCCACAATGCCTGCATCTAAGATCTTCTTCACCGTGATTTACACTGAATAATGGCCTCCAACCTCTTCTGCATGCAAAGCTTCTTTAAGAAGAGAAGCTTCCTTCCCTTCCAAACAACGTCGGATCTTCTCATCCAAACCAAGCTTGTATAAGACCCCATCTCTTAGACAATAAGGCACAGCTCTAGGGAGAAAGACAGCACGCCCTTCCCTAGACAAACTATCCAGCATGATTCCGTGCTCCAAGAAATTTCATACCTCACCATTCAATAACGTGGACATGGGAGTCCTTCACGTTCTAACCTCCTCTTCCCATGCACTTTTCGCCACTTCCTACCTCGCCCACCGGACAGGACGTGGCGCAGCCCCATGTACATTATGACCCGTGGATCGCTCCTTGCATCGGCGCGTATCCACGCCAGGCGTCAACTTGCTCTTCTTGCAGCGGTGGTCCCGCCATGATAACCTTAGGCTCGGCCCGAGCGGCGCTCCACGACAATACTCTCGACATGCCGTACCTCCACAAAAGTGGCTTCCTTGGCCGCCCATGAATTCGCCAATTCCTTTTCTGGTTTTCTGCAAGCTCCCTTGGATCGCTTTCGCTCTTTCCATGCACACCATCCGAGGCCCATCAGGCTCCACGCCTTCCCACACACGCCATGTGTGGGAGTCCCTCCGCGATTTCTCCGTTTTCTCTTCTCCCTTTGCCAACTTCGTGGCCTCCACTTGCAGCCCTCTTGACTGCTCACTCTTTCTCCTCGCTCAAAATCCCCAATTCATTAGGTTGCAGCATCTCCTGCACAAAACTCCCTTCACGGATCCTTGGCTTTCTAACGGCATCAAGACTTGCTCTTCAGCCTCTAGGCCAGCCACGCCTTGCTTGTTTCCATCTATCTTGCTCACCAGTGGATGTTGGTGCTGTGGCCACAACCCCGCCTTCAACTCGGCTCACAAAACTAGCTTCTCCCGCGTCGATGCCGCAGTATCTGCCCGCAGTCGTGGACTGCATCATCGCTGGTACACCATCTCCCGACCTTCTAGACTCATGTCTAGCCCTAGATCGCTCTAGCAGCGATCTCCTTACGTTGCTGCAGCTCGGCAATTCCAATCGACCGTGAATCGACTCCTTCTTGCAATTCCACTTGCAAGCATATCTTGAGGTGTGATTTCTCCACAATCCTCCTTCATACACATCACCATAGAGCCATCCTCGCTCCTGGCTCTAGCGATCTCACGCTGCTGCGTTTCACGGCAGCAATTCCAATCGACCGTGAATTGGTCGACGCCTCCTTCTTGCAATTCCACCGCAAGCATATCTTGAGGTGTGATTTCTCCACAATCCTCCTTCATACACATCACCATAGAGCCATCCTCGCTCCTGGCTCTAGCGCACACGACTCCTCGACACCATTTTGTGTGCCACTTCTCCTTCCTCCAAATTGCGATTTCTTCGCAATTTCTCCATCATCCTTGCCACCATCGTGGCCTCCTGCTAGCTCGCTTACCAGCAGACCCAGACGTCGTTGCCACGACATGCTCAACCTCATTCACAAAACCGTTTCCTCCCTGTTTTGCCAATGCTGCAAGTTTTCCAGCTTGCAGTCCGTTGGCAAGCTCCCTTTCCGACCAAGTTCCGATTTCCTCCCTTCTTGTTGGCCTAGCCTCATGTCCAGGTCCAGATCGCGCTCCCATGGCGACCTCCTCGCCTTGCTGCACTTCCATGGTCGAATTTTGAGTGATTGCCCACAGATCTGCCAACTCTCCCCTTCTGCGGTTCGCTCAAACTTTTCATGAAGCGCATCTCCTCCTTCGCCCTCTGGCGTGTCCACCTCCCTAGGGCCTTCTCCTCCTCGCGGCCTCATGGCGCCTGGCCTGACCTCGCCAAGTGGGGGCGCCTTCCTGTCGCTCAAAAACGGTGCTCTCATGTCCGTTTTTGCTTCTTTCTTTTGCCATCGTGATGGCCTCCACTTGCAGCCCTCCTGACTGCTCACCCTTGAGGAGCATTCCAGCCTCCTCCTCGCGCCCATGCTGGCGCCCTTTATCTCCCCTCGGATTTCCAGATTGTCCTGCTGCAACTTTTCCTGCACAACGCTCCCTTCTTGCTCATTTGACCTCTCTGCTGGCAACAAGACTTGCTGATCAATCCTTAGGCCGTCTACAACATGCTCACGTCCTCCCCCTTCGACCCAGGCGGTGGCAACCAACTCCTCGTCGAAATCGGTCATCGTGGCCTCAAGTCGCTCTCCGCCAAAAAAATGAAACGCATTCTCATGCTCTTCCGCACCTTCTTAAACTCTACCATCTCCTCTACACTTAGAAATCTTCACCACCTTACCACATTCTAGCTCTAATTTTCTATGGCACATGGATCTACATGTGTTCCTCTAACTCCTTCCTATGCTTTCCCAACCTTTATCAAGAAAGGTCATACCATAGGCCTTGCTTTGAAGGCTACATCCTTGGTGGCCGTGGTGGTACTCTCTCCTCTATGTAATCATACAAAGACTCCCTCCTCTTCCTTGAGAGTCCTCAACCGGACCAACGTGATGTGCATAGCTTAAGCCACAAAACCGGTTCAAAGATACAGCTCTCATAAATCCCAACCCAACGTGATGCATACGCAACTCTACCGCTGCTGGGCATGACCTCGAAGTACTCTAGGAAAATTTCGGAGACAATCCACGGCTGAGACTTCCAAATTCGCATGAGTCACGTGTTCAAAAGTTTGCACAAAAGCCTCATCATCTTCACCTCGTTTCTTCTCCCCAAATCTCACATATGCTGGTGTGGGGTGACTGACTTCCACCACCTCCACTTCCTCCACTCATGGTTGAGGGCGTCCACAAAACTGTGGGCACACCTCCCAACGAATTCCCTGCAATACTGGCAGTAAACAAATGCTGCCTGCAAGCGGGATGTACTATACACAGACTTGGGCACACAAGCGCCTCAGTCCTCTTAACAAGCAAGGTTGAAAGGGCAGCAAGATGGGCAGTAATTCGATCAAGACCTTGAAAGCTCACCATTAGATCTCATACCCCAACTTCTCCGCCAAATCTCACCCTCTTGCCTTCCTCCTCTTCCAGACAAAACTCGAGCTAGAAGAGCTCAACAATCCACAAAAGTCCTCCTCTTGCAACGGAAGATGTACCTTGAAATTAACTTTTGGATTCTTGACCCTCACCCTTGATCGCAACTCCTCGGCAACAACCTCCTTCCTCTCGCTGTCCGTGAGCACAACCTCCTCTTGCTCTTAGACAACTACCTCTTCTTCCTCAACGGAACCCTTGAAGATGTTAGCACATGTAGCTTCCTCCGCAAGAGCTCTCTCCTCCGCTTCTTCCTTTGCACATCAGCAGCAACTAAGCTTTCTTCACGCACATGATTTCTCCATTCAGTTCACAAATCCCTTGCAGACAAAGACGGGGGTGATCTCCTCTCAACTCCTACACGAAAATTACTTCCTCCCCTCCCCCGACTAGACTTCTGCAAGCACGCTCACACCCCCTCAACACACAACTATCCAAACAGCAAATCCCCCTCCTACTCCTGTTCCACTCATGTTGCTTGGTCCAGATGAGCTAGGCGAACTCACACTCCCTTCCTCTCCTGCAGGTAAATTCTCCAACCAAAGTTCTCTGCAGAAAGGGTGTCCTGCACAAAAGATTGGGGACGGTTGTGGGATGGTGTCTCCCTAGGTGTGTCCCAATGGAGCTGAGCGTGATTCTATCAAGGCGCTCCGCAAGATCTTGACCACGAAATTCTCCGCTCACCCCACCTTCTTCACTTCTGCTTCGCTTGGAAGTTGAGCTAGATCCACCACTCAAGGTCCAGCGTTGAGAAGGCCCGTGCTGGTAGCTGAACTTGAATCGCGCTCGAAATGGTGCCTCCTCGCCTCTTCATACATCAACTCCTCTTCAACCACCTCCTTTGTTTCGCTGTCGGTGATTTCGACGTCCCCTTCTCCAGAAGCATTTTCTGCTTGATCACTTGGCTCCCCCTTGTAGGCAAGGGCAAAAACGGCCTCCTCCTCAAGCGCCCTTAGCTCTTCCTCCTCCTGGAGCCGCCGTGCAACCACCGCTGCGTTTTCCTCCCTCAATTGATTTCTTCTTGCAGCTCTTAGATCTCTTGCGATAGGTGGGGGTGACCTCCTACGGTTTTCTCCTCCTCCTCTCGCTAGACATCTGCAAGCATCCTCATAGCCTCCAAAACACGGTTGTTAAAGAAAAATCAGCCAACTCCTGCCATGCGCCATTCTTGCTGCAGGAACACAAAAATCACACCATTCAGGAGGCGTGGAGCTCCTCCTTCACAACGCACAGGTTCCAGGACGTGTAGGCTTCTTCCTAGACCCCCGCTCCACCTCCTTACAAGATCTTCTCAGCTCATACTGCAAGCTAGCAACGAAAATCTCAAAATTTCATTGACACAAGTCCCGACAGCAGCGCCAAAAATGTGGGAGGAGATCCGGGGCTCCCAGATTCCCCTCTAGCGGCCACACTTATCCCATCGTTTATCGTTGGGTTTCGTCCCATGAGACTTGTGGAGCAGTGGGATCTTGAATCGTCCTACTGCTACACACTACCTCAGCCTTCTAAACAAGCAAGGCACCTCTCACGCTCCCTCTCGCAGCCACACCACTGTCTTTGCTTCTTAAATTCACCCGTCTCAACCTACAACGATACCACACAATTGCAGTCACGTCTTGATGAGAATCAGCAGCTCTTAGATTAGAAGAAGAAGAAACAATGTAAGTAATTAATGAGTAAAGTACAAGCCTTTAAATATGGGTGGTTGTGGTTCCTACCATAAATGGTTGCAACCATAAGTAGTTACATGTAAGTTGTTGTAACTAATATAACTACTAACTACCTAAATAACCCTAGGTAGATAATAATGTTTAAGTTATAAGGCCCTAATGAATAGTGCCCTAATCTAGACCTATTTCATCACTCCCACTCACTATGAATATAGGGAAGTCTAGCTTTTAAAATGAGGCCTAAATGTTAAATAGGCTCACACTAAACCCAGTTATCCGCTTAAGAAAAAGTCTTAAAAACTTAAGCATCTAACATATAATCAAGTCATAAATAAGGACTTAATATAGGCATAAAGAAAAATGAAAAATAAATAGACGGGCCATAAGAACGGCCTATAAATAAAAGCCAAAACAGGATAGCCCGCTTCGCCTGGCAACGGCCTCCCGCGCCTGTATGGGCGCTAGATGCCGGCCGGGTTGCTTCCCGCGTTCATTTAAACGGGAGACAAAACTGTCTTCTCCCCGCAGCGCTCCGCGCTCGGTGCCATAATCCATGGCAGATCCGCGCCTCGATCTCCGATCGGCGGAAAATCCATCTCCATCAAGAAATTTCTGCCTGCCCGATCCGGTGCGATCCGTCCATGATTGCCGGCCACATCAAGCGCCAAATCAAGGTTAAGATCGAGAAATATAGCAAAATTTGGCGAAATCCACCGTCACGCATAAAATGTGCTCAATCAAACGCGTGTAAGACATAAAACACGTTGCCCGGTGCCATAATTGCTGATTGTTTGTGTTTCTCCCTTTTGAAATATTTGCTGGATTTATATGCTGGAAATAGCTGAAAAATTCTGAAAAATTGCTAAATAAATTGCTGGAGTTTTTCTTGATAAATATGCTGCAGTTGGCCTTGAGTGGAGGGTCCGTGCAGCGATCTGTCGCGATCCGGGCGATCAGTCCTGACCTGTTTGCCAAAGATCGGTGAGAAATAGGTGGCGGAAAATCCGGCAGACTCGCGCGTCTAAAAATGTACTCGCCACGGATCAAAGCATGACAAAACGTTGCCCGGTTTCATTGCTGATTGTTTGTGTTTCTGCCCTTGAAATATTTGCTGGATTTATATGCTGGAAATAGCTGAAAAATTCCTGAAAAATTGCTAAATAAATTGCTGGAGTTTTTCTTGATAAATATGCTGCATTGGCCGAGTGGAGGGTCCGTGCAGCGATCTCCTTCGTTCTGCGGTTTCACGGCAGCAATTCCATAATCGGTGTGAATTGGTCGACGCCCTTCTTGCAATTCCACCGCAAGCATATCTTGAGGTGTGATTTCTCCACAATCCTCCTTCATACACATCACCATAGAGCCATCCTCGCTCACGGGCTCTAGCGCACCTGACTCCTCGGCCTCCATTTTTGTGTGCCACTTCTCCTTCCTCCAAATTGCGATTTCTTCGCAATTTCTCCATCATCCTTGCCACCATCGTGGCCTCCTGCTAGCTTGCTTACCAGCAGACCCAGCGTCGTTGCCCGGCGACATACTCAACCTCATTCGCAAAACTGTTTCCTCCCCGCTTTTGCCAATCAAGTTTTCTAGCTTGATCGGTTGCTAAGCTCCCTTCCACCAAGTTCCGATTTCCTCCCTTCTTGTTGGCCTAGCCTCATGTCCAGGTCCAGATCGCGCTCCCATGGCGACCTCCTCGCCTTGCTGCACCTCCATGGTCGAATTTTGAGTGATTGCCCAGATCCAACTCTCCCTGGTTACGCTCCTTTTCATGAAGCGCATCTCCTCCTCGCCCTCGGCGTGTCCACCTCCCTAGGGCCTTCTCCTCCTCGCGGCCTCATGGCGCCTGGCCGACCACGCCAAGTGGGGCCTTCCGCGCTCAAAAGCGGTGCTCCATGTCGTTTTGCTTCTTTCTTTGCCAACGGCTGGCCTCCACTTGCAGCCCTCCTGACTGCTCACCCTTGAGGAACATTCCAGCCTCCTCCTCGCGCCCATTCCTTTATCCTCGGATTTCCAGTTGTCCTGTTGCTTTTCACGCACAACTCCTTCTTGCTCATTTGACCTCTCTGCTGGCAACAAGACTTGCTGATCAATCCTTAGGCCGTCTACAACATGCTCACGTCCTCCCTTGACCCAGGCCGTGGCAACCAACTCCTCGTCGAAATCGGTCATCCGTGGCCTCAAGTCGCTCTCCGGTTTCGGTGAAAAATGAAACCCGCATTCTCATGCTCTTCCTGCACCTTCTTAAACTCTACCATCTCCTCTACACTTAGAAATCTTCACCACCTTACCACATTCTAGCTCTATGGCACATGGATCTACATGTGTTCCTCTAACTCCTTCCTACCTTTGTTTCCCAACCTTTATCAAGAAAGGTCATACCATAGGCCTTGCTTTTGCGAGCTACATCCTTGGGTGGCCGTGGTACTCTCTCCTCTATGTAATCATACAAAGACTCCCTCCTCTTCCTTCTTGAGTCCTCAACCGGACCAGCGTGTGATGTGCATAGCTTAAGCCACAAAACCGGTTCAAAGATACAGCTCTCATCCCAATCCAATGGTGATGCTCCATCGTGTGACTATACTGCTGCTGGGCATGACCTCGAAGTACTCTAGGAAAATTTTGAGACAATCCACGAGACTTCCAAATTCGCATGAGTCACATGTTCAAAAGTTTGCACAAAAGCCTCATCATCTTCACCTCGTTTCTTCTCCCAAATCTCCCATATTGCTGGCGGGTGGGGTGGTGACTTCCACCACCTCCACTTCCTCCACTCATGGTTGAGGCGTCCACAAAGCGGGCACACCTCCCAGCAATTCCACCTGTCTTGGCGGTAACAAATGCTGCAAGCGGGATGTACTATACAGACTTGGGCACACAAGCGCCTCGTCCTCCTAACAAGCAAGGTTGAAAGGGCAGGGGCGATGGTCGATCAAGACCTTGCAAACTCGACCATTAGATCTCATACCCCAACTTCTCCCTTTGCCAAATCTCACCCTCTTGCCTTCCTCCTCTTGACGAACTCGAGCTAGAAGAGCTCAACAATCCACGAAAAATCCTCCTCAGAGCGGAAGATGTACCTTGAAATTATTAACCGCTTGCTCGGATTCTTGACCCTCACCCTTGATCGCAACTCCTCGGCAACAACCTCCTTCCTCTCGCTGTCCGTGAGCACAACCTCCTCTTGCTCTTAGACAACTACCTCTTCTTCCTCAACGGAACCCTTGAAGATGTTAGCACATGTAGCTTCCTCAAGAGCTCTCTCCTCCGCTTCTTCCTTTGCACATCAGCAACTAAGCTTTCTTCACACATGATTTCTCCATTCAGTTCACAAATCCCTTGCGAGACAAAGGCGGGGTGATCTCCTCTCAACTCCTACACGAAAATTACTTCCTCCCCTCCCAGGCTAGACTTACGCAGCACGCTCACACCCCTCAACACACAACTATCCAAACAGCAAATCCCCTCCTACTCCTGCTCCACTCATGTTGCTTGGTCCAGGATGAGCTAGGCGAACTCACACTCCCTTCCTCTCCTGGTAAATTCTCCAACCAAAGTTCTCTGCGAAAGGTGTCCCACAAAAGATTGGGGACGGTTGTGGGATGGTGTCTCCCCTAGGTGTGCGTCCCAAGACTGTGAGCTGAGCAGTGATTCTATCAAGGCGCTCCGCAAGATCTTCAGACCACGCCTGAAATTCCCCACTGCTCACCCCACCTTCTTCACTTTCTGTTTCGCTTGGAGTTGAGCTGGATCCACCACTCCTGAAGGTCCAGCGTTGAGAAGGCCCAGTGCTGGTAGCTGAACTTGAATCGTGCTCCAGAAACGGTGCTTCCTCCTCGCTTTCCTCTTCACATACCAACTCCTCTTCAACCACCTCCTTTGTTTCGCTGTCGGTGATTTCGACGTCCCCTTCTCCAGAAGCGTTTTCTGCTGGATCACTTGGCTCCCCTTGTAGGCAAGGGCAAAACGGCCTCCTCCTCAAGCGCCCTTAGCTCTTCCTCCTCCACGGAGCGTGCAACCATTGCGTTTTCCTCCCCTCCATTGATTTCTTCTTGCAGCTCTTAGATCTCTTGCGATGGTGGGGGTGACCTCCTACGGTTTTCTCCTCTCCCCTCCTCTGCTAGACATCTGCAAGCATCCTCATAGCCTCCAAAACACGGTTGTTAAAGAAAAATCAGCCAACTCCATGCGCCATTCTTGCTGCAGGAACACACAAATCACACCATTCAGGAGGCGTGGAGCTCCTCCTTCACAACGCATGGGTTCTAGGACGTATAGGCTTCTTCCTAGACCCCCGCTCCACCTCCTTACAAGATCTTCTCAGCTCATATTGCAAGCTAGCAACGAAAATCTCAAAATTTCAACTGTTCAGCAACAAGTCCCCGGCAACGGCGCCAAAAATGTGGGAGGCAGATCCCGGGGCTTCCGAGATTCACCCTCTAGCGGCCACACTTATCCCACTGTCGTTTCGTACGTTGGGTTTCGTCCCATGAGACTTGTGGAACGGTCGGATCTTGAGAAATCAGTCACTACCTGCAGCTACACACTACCTCGGCCTTCTAAACAAGCAAGGCGCCCTCTCACGCTCCCTCTACAGCAGCTACACCAGCCGCTTAAATTCACCTGCCTCAACCTACAACGATACCACACAATTGCAGTCACGTCTTGATGAGAATCGTAGCTCTTAGATTAGAAGAAGAAACAATGTAAGTAATTAATGAGTAAAGTACAAGCCTTTAAATAGGCTGGGTAGTTGGGTGGTTACAACCATAAATGGTTGCAACCATAAGTAGTTGCAACCGTAAGTTGTTGTAACTAATATAACTACTAACTACCTAAATAACCCTAGGTAGATAATAATGTTTAAGTTATAAGGCCCTAATGAATAGTGCCCTAATCTAGACCTATTTCATCACTCCCACTCACTATGAATATAGGGGTGAAGTCTAGCTTTTAAAATGAGGCCTAAATGTTAAATAGGCTCACACTAAACCTAAAGTTATCTCGCTTAAGAAAAGGTCTTAAAACTTAAGCATCTAACATATATAATCAAGTCATAAATAAGGACTTAATATAGGCATAAAGAAAATGAAAAATAAAATAGACGGGCCATAAGAACGGCCTATAAATAAAAGCCAAAAACAGATAGGTCTGTTCGCCTATAACCCCGAACTCCGCCCTGGACGCTGGTATGCCGCGTTAGCTTGCCGCGCTTCCGCGGTTCACGAAACGGGAGACAAAACTGCCTCCCCCGTGACGGCCTCGCGCACACTCGGTGCCATATAATCCAAAGGCGCCAAGATCCGCTACCGATCTCGATCGGCCGGAAAATCCATCTCTCCATCAAGAAATTTCGTCGCCGGGCGATCCTGCCGCGATCCACGATCAAGTCTCACACCACTGCTAAGATCGTGAGAAATATAGCAAAATTTGCGAATTCACCGGCCGTCACAAGACAAAATGTGCTCGCCCTGAATCAAAACGCAAGCCCGTAAGACATAAAACACGTTGCCCGGTGCCTGCCATAATTGCTGATTGTTTGGCTGAAAAATTCCTGAAAAATTGCTAAATAAATTGCTGGAGTTTTTCTTGATAAATATGCTGCAGTTGACGCCGAGTGGAGGGTCCGTCCCCACTCCGTGAGGCAGAAACATGGTGCCGATAAAATCAAACAAGCACTTCGGTGGCCAAGGAGGATA